>QLOD02137116.1:5817-16547 GCA_003260245.2 Sideroxylon spinosum | reverse complement strand
AATGACGTGATAATTTTCTAGGGCCTTCATCTCATTACAGGCTTTCCAGAAACATATTATAATAAGAAAACGGACTTATGTAGCACAAGTTAAGGCCGATTTAAGCTTTAACGACAGTGCGGGTATAACGACGACCCCAAGTCTCTATGTAGTCTTCTACTTTGCTATTTACATCACCAAATGATGTAATATTTTTTCAGGGCATTCGTTTTATTACAATTTTTCCAAAAACATATTATAATAATAAAATGAAGTTCCATAACAAAAGTTATGTCCGATTTAAAATTTAACGACCGCGCGGGCACAACGACGCCCCTAGTTGTCCAAGTAATCTTACGCTATGCTATCTGTATCATCCAATGATGTGATAATTTTCCAGGACCTTCGTCTGATCACAAGCTTTCTAGAAACCTATCATTATAAGAAAACGGAGTTACGTTGCAAAAGTTATAGCCGATTTAAAATTCTAACGACCACGCGGGCCTAATGATGAGCCCAAGTCACCAAGTAGTCTTCCTCTATGTTGTTTAAATCCCCTAATGATGTGATAATTTTTCAGGGCATTTGTCTTTTTACAAGCTTTCAAGAAACATATTATAATTAGAAAACGGAGTTCAGTAGTAAAAGTTATGTCTGATTTAAAATTTAACGACCACGCGGGCATGAGGACATCCTTGGGTCTCCACTTAGCCTTACGCTATGCTACCTGTGTTATCCAACGATGTAATAATTTTTCAGGGCCTTCGTCTCGTTATAGCCTTTCTAGAAACATGTTGGTTAGCAAAAGTTATGGTCGATTTAAGATTTAACGATCGCGCGGGCATAACGATAACCCTAGGTTTCCATGTCGTCTTGTTATGAGCTTTGCAGAAACATAATATAATAAGAAAACGGAGTAACGTAGAAAAAGTTATGTCCGATTTAAAATTTAACGACCGCGTAGGTACAACGATGGCCTTAGGTCTCCCATTAGTCTTACACTAGGCTATCTGTGTCATCCAATGATGTAATAATTTTCCAGGATATGAAAACCTTTCTTGAAAGACATTATAATAACAAAAAAAGAGTTACGTAGCAAAAGTTATGGCCGATTCAAGTTTTAACGATCGCGCGGGCAAAACGACAACCCCAGGTCTCCATGTAGTCTTCCGCTATGCTATTTATATCACCCAATGATGTAATAATTTTTCAGGGCATTCGTCTTATTACAATGTTTCTAGAAACATATTATAATAATAAAACGGAGTTACGTAGCAAAACCTATGCCCGATTTAAAATTTAACTACCGCACAAGCACAACGACGCCCCTGGGTGTCCACGTAGTCTCTACGCTATGCTATCTGTACCACCTAATGATGTGCTAATTTTCCAGGGCCTTCGTCTCATCACAAGCTTTTCGGAAACATACCATTATAAGAAAACGGAGATGTTACAAAATTTATGGCCGATTTAAGAATTTGCGACCGCACGGGCATAACGACGACCCTAGGTCTCCAAGTAGACTTCCGCTATGTTATCTACATCACCTAATGATGTGATAATTTTGCAAAGCCTTCGTCTCATTACAAGCTTTCTAGAAACATACTATAATAAGAAAACGAAGTGAAAATAGCAAAAGTTATAGGGCCGATTTAAGATTTAAAGACAGCGCAGGTAGAATAATGACCCAAAGTCTCCATGTAGTCTTCTGCTATGCTATTTAAATCATCCAATGATGTAATAATTTTGCAGGGCATTCACCTTATCATAACGTTTCCAGAAAGAGATTATAAAAAAAAAAAAGTTACGTAGCTAAACTTATGGCCGAATTAAGATTTTAACGATCGCACGGGCATAACGATGACTCCAGGTCTCCAATAGTCTTCTGTTATGCTATTTACACCACCTAATGATGTAATAATTTTACCGGGCCTTTATCTTATTACAAGCTTTGTAGAAACATAATATAATAAGAAAACAGAGATACGTAAAAAAAGTTATCTCCAATTTAAACTTTAATGACTGCACGGGTATAACAACGCCCTGCTCTCTAAGTAGTCTTACGCTATGCTATCTGCATTATTCAATATTGTAATAATTTTCAAGGGCCATCGTCTCTTCGTAAGCTTTTCGGAAACATATTAGAATAAGAAAACAGAGTTTCGTAAGAAAAGTTATGGCCGATTTAAGATTTAACTAGCACGTGGGCATAACGACGACCCTAGGTCTCCCAGTAGTCTTCCGCTATTCTATTTACATTAGCAATGACGTAATACTTTTCTAGAGCCTTCGTCTTATTACAAGCCTTCCAAAAATAAATTATAATAAGAAAACAGACTTACGTAACAAAAGTTACAGCCAATTTAAGATTTATCGACTGCACGGGTATAACGACGACCCTAGTTCTCCAAGTAATCTTCCGCTATATAATATACAACACCCAATGATGTAATAATTTTCCAGGGCCTTCGACATGTTACACGCTTTCCAAAAATATATTATAATAAAAAAACAGAATTACATAGCAAAAGTTATATTCGATTTAAAATTTAACGATTGCGCGGGTATAACGACGCCTAGTCTTCCGCTATGCTGTCTACATCACCCAATGATGTAACAATTTTTCAGGGCCTTCGTCTCATTACAAGCTTTGCAGAAACATGTTATAATAAGAAAACGGAGTTACGTAGAAAATGTTGTGGTCAATTTAACATTTTAAAGACCGCGCAAGCGTAACGTGACCCCATGTCACCAAGTAGTCTTCCGCTATGCTGTTTATATCCCCCAATGATGTAATAATTTTCCAGGGCATTTGTCTTATTACAAGCTTTCAAGAAACATGTTATAATAAGAAAATGGAGTTAAGTATCAAAGTTATGTCCGATTCAAAATTTAACGACCTTGGGTCTCCACTTAGTCTTACGCTATGCTATCTATATTATCCAACGATATAATAATTTTCCAGGGCCTTCATCGCATTACAGGCTTTAAAAAAACATGTTATAATAAGAAATTGGAGTTACGTAGTAAAACTTATGGCCGATTTCAAATTTAACGATCGCGCAGGCGTAACGATGACCCTATGTTTGCATGTAGTCTTGCTATGAGCTTTGCAGAAACATAATACAATAAGAAAATGGAGTTACATAGCAAAAGTTATGTCCGATTTAAAATTTAACGATCATGCAGGCATAACATCGCACCTGGGTCTTTACTTAGTCTAACGCTAGGCTATCTGTGTCAACCAATGTTGTAATATTTTTCTGGGGCATTCGTCTTATCACAACCTTACCAGAACGACATTATAATAACAAAAAAAGAATTACGTGGCAAAGTTGTGCAGATTTAATCTTTATTGACCGCGCGGGCATAACGGTGACCCCAGGTCTCCATGTAGTCATTCGCTGTACTATTTACATCACCCAATGATTCAGTAATTTTTCATTACAATTTTTCCAAAAAAATATTATACTAATAAAACGGAGTTACGTAGTAAAAGTTATGTCCCCAAGTAGTCTTCCGCTATGCTATCTACATCACCCAATGATGTAATTATTTTCCAGAGCCTTCCTCTTATTGCAAGTTTACCACAAACATATTAGAACAAGAAAACGGAGTTATGTAGCAAAAGTTGAGTCCGATTTAGAATTTAACGACCAAGTGGGCAAAACGATGCCCCTGGGTGTCCACGTAAACTTAAGCTATGCTGTCTGTATCATAAATTGATGTTACAATTTTCAAGGACCTTCATCTTTTTACAAGCTTTCGAGAAACATATTATCATAAGAAAATGGAGTTACGTAGCAAAAGTAAAGGCCGATTTAAGATTTTAACGGCCGTGCGGGCAAAACATTGACCGCTGGTCTCCAAGTAGTCTTCGGCTAAGTTGTTTACATCACCTAATGATGTGAAAACTTTCAGGGCCTTTGTATTATAACAACCTTTCCAGACACATATTATAATAACAAAAACGGAGTTACGCAGAAAAAGTTATGTCTGATTTAAAATTTAACGACCGCACAGACATAACGACTGCTCTGCTTCTCGAAGTAGTCCTATGCTACTATCTGCATTATTCAATAATGTAATAATTTTTGAGAGCCATTGTATCTTCACAAGCTTTCCGGAAACATGCTAGAATAAGAAAACGAGAGTTACGTAATAAAAGTTATGGCCGATTTAAGATTTAACGACTACGCGGGCATAACGACAGCCCTAGGTCTCCAAGTAGTCTTCCGCTATGTTATTTACATCGCCCAATGGTGTAATAATTTTTTAGAGCCTTCGTCTTATTACAAGCCTTCCAGAGGTAAATTTTAATAAGAAAATGGAGTTGCGTGGTAAAAGTTATGGTCAATTTGAGATTTACCGACCGCTCGGCCATAACGACGACCCTAGTTCTCAAAGTAGTATTCCGCTAAGCTATCTACATCATCCAATGATGTAATAATTTTTCAGGACCTTCATCTTATTACAAGCTTACCAGAAACATATTATAACAAGAAAACTGAGTTACAAAGAAAAAGTTCTGTTCGATTTAGAATTTAACGATCAAGTAGGCAAAACGACGCCCCTGGGTGTCCAAGTAAACTTATGCTATGCTGTCTGTATCATACAATGATGTTACAATTTTCAAGGGACTTCGTCTCACTACAAGCTTTTCACAAACATATTATCATAAGAAAACGGAGTAACGTAGCAAAAGTAAAGACCGATTTAAGATTTTAACGGTGGCGCAAGCAAAACAATGACTACTGGTCTCCACGTAGTCTTCCGCTATGCTGTTTACATCACCCAATGATGTAAAAATTTTCAGGGCCTTTGTCTTATAGCAACCTTTCCAGAAACACATTATAATAACAAAAACGAACTTACGTAGCAAAAGTTATGTTCGATTTAAAATTTAACGGCTGCACAAACATAACGACTGCTCTGCGTCTCGAAGTAGTCCTACGCTATCTATCTGTATTATTCAATAATGTAATAGTTTTGGAGGGCCATTGTACCTTCGCAAGCTTTCCGAAAACATGCTAGAATAAGAAAACGAGAGTTATGTAATAAAATTTATGGCCGATTTAAGATTTAACGACTGTGCGGGCATAACGACAGCCCTAGGTCTCCAAGTAGTCTTCCGCTATGTTATTTACATTGCTCAATGGCGTAATAATTTTCCAAAGCCTTCATCTTATTACAAGCCTTCCTGAGGTAAATTTTAATAAGAAAACAGAGTTACGTGGCAAAAGTTATGGCCAATTTGAGATTTACCGACCGCTCAGCCATAACAACGACCCTAGTTCCCAAAGTAGTATTCCGCTAAGCTATCCACATCATCCAATAATGTAATAATTTTCCAGGGCCTTCGTCTTATTACAAGCTTACCAGAAACATATTATAACAAGAAAACTGAGTTACGTCACAAAAGTTATGTCCGATTTAGAATTTCACGACCAAGTGGGCAAAACGACGCCCTGGGTATCCAAGTAAACTTATGCTATGCTGCCTGTATCATACAATGATGTTACAATTTTCCAGGGCCATCGTCTCACTACAAGCTTTCCAGAAACATATTACCAGTAAAGGCCGATTTTTTATTTTAATGGCCACAAGGGCATAACAATGACCGCAGGTCTCTAAGTAGTCTTCCGCTATGCTGTTTACATCACCACTGATGAAAACTTTTCCAGGGCTGTTGCCTTATAACAACCTTTCCAGAAATACTTTATAATAACAAAAACGGAACTACTTAGCAAAATTTATGGCCAACTTAAGATATTAATGACCGTGCGGGCATAACGACGACCCTAGGTCTCCATTATTCTTTCGCTATGCTGTTTACATCACCCAATGATGTAATAATTTTCCTGGGCCTTCGTCAGAATACAAGCTTTCTGAAACATATTATAATAAGAAAACGGAGTTACGTAACAAAAGTTATTGTTGATTTAAGATTTGACGACTGCGCGAGCATAACGACGACCCTATGTCTCCCAATAGCCTTCTGCCATGCTATTTACATCACCCAACGACGTAATAATTTTACAGAACCTTCATCTTATTACAAACATTATAGAAACAAATTATAATAAGAAAATGGTGTTACGTAGCAAAAGTTATGGCCAATTTAAGATTTACCGACCACACGGGCATAACGACGACCTAGTTCTCCAAGTAGTCTTCCGCTATGCTATCTAAATCACCCAATGATGTAATAATTTTTCCAGGCCTTCGGTTTGTTACTCGCTTTCAAAAAACATATTGTAAAAAAAAAAACAGAGTTATATGGCAAAAGTTAGGTCTGATTTAAAATTTAACGACCGCACGGGTATAAAGATGCCCCTGGTCTCCAAGTAGTCTTCCACTATGCTGTCTACATCACCCATGACGTAACAATTTCCTAGGGTCTTCGTCGCATTACAAGCTTTCCAGAAACATGTTATCATAACAAAATGGAGTTACATAAAAAAGTTATGGCCGATTTAGGATTTTAACGATGACACGGTCATAAGGGTGACCCCAGGTTGCCAAGTAGTCTTTCGCTATGCTGTTTACGTCTCCCAATGATGTAATAATTTTCCAGTGCATTCCTCTTATTACAAGCCTTCAAGAAACATATTACAATAAGAAAATGGAGTTACGTGGCAAAAGTTATGTCTGATTTAAAATTTAACAACCGCGCGAGCATAACGACGCCCTTGGGTCCCCACTTAGTCTTATGCTATGCTATCTGTATCATCCAACGATGTAATAGCTTGCAGGGCCTTCGTCTCATTACCGGCTTTCCAGAAACGTGTTATAATAAGAAAATGAGTTACGCAGCAAAAGTTATGACTGATTTAAGATTTTACGATCGCACAGGCATAACGATGACCCTAGGTCTCCATGTAATCTTCCGCTTTGCAATTTACATCACCCAATGATGTAATAATTATTCAGGGCATTCGTCTTGTTAAAAATTTTCAAGAAATATAATATAATAAGAAAACGGAGTTATGTAGCAAAAATTATGTTCGATGTAAAATTTAACGACCATGCGGGCATATCGACTCCCTTGGGTCTGCACTTAGTCTTACGCTATGCTATCTGTATCATCCAATGATGTAATAACTTGTAGGGCCTTCATCTCATTCCCGGCTTTCCAGAAACGTGTTATAATAAGAAAACGAAGTTACGTACCAAAAGTTATGGCCGATTAAAGGTTTAACGACCGTGCTGGCATGACGATGACCCTCAGTCTCCATCTAGTCTTATTATAAGCTTTGTAGAAACAATATATAATAAGAAAACGGATTACGTAGAAAAAGTTATGTCCGATTTAAAATTTAACGACTGCACGGGCATAATGATGCCCCTGCGTCTCCACTTAGTTTACGCTAGGCTATCTTTGTCATCCAATGATCTAATAATTTTCTAGGACCTTCGTCTCATTACAGGCTTTCTGAAAACATATTATCATAAGAAAAAACAGAGTTACGTTTAAGCTTTAAGGATTGTGCAGGCGTAACGACGACCCCAGGTCTCCATGTAGTCTTCCGCTTGCTATTTACATCACCCAATGATGTAATAATTTTTTAGGCATTCGTCTTATTATAATTTTTCCAGAAACATAGTATAATAATAAAATAGAGTTACGTAGAAAAAGTTAGGTCCGATTTAAAATCTAACGACCGCGCGGGCACAACGACGCCACAAGGTGTCTAAGTAGTCTTACGCTATGCCATCTATATCATCCAATGATGTGATAATTTTCCAATGCCTTCGTCTCATCACAAGCTTTCCGGAAACATATCATTATAGGACAACGGTGTTACGTAGCAAAAGTTATGGCCGATATAAGAATTAGCGATCGCGCGGGTAAAACGATGACCCTAGGTCTCCAAGTAGTCTTCCGCTACGCTATTTGCATCACCCATTGACGTAATAATTTTTCAGAGTCTTGGTCTTAATACAAGCCTTCTAGAAACAAATTATAATAAGAAAATGGAGTTGCGTAATAAAATTTTTTGCCAATTTAAGATTTATCGACTGCACGGGCATAACGAGGACCGTAGTTCTCAAAGTAGTCTTCCACTGTACTGTTTACATACTCCAATGATGTAAGAACTTTCCAGGGGATTCGTCATATGACAAGCTTTCAGAAACATATTATAATAAGAAAATGGAGTTACTTAGAAAAAGTTATATCCGATTTAAAATTTAACGACCGCGAGGGCATAACAACTCTCATGGGTCTCTCCACTTAGTCTTACGCTATGCTACTTGTATCATCCAATGATGTAGCAATTTTCCAGATCCTTTGTCTCTTTAAAACCATTCTTGAAACTTATTATAATAAGAAAACGGAGTTACGTAGCAAAAGTTATGGCCGAATTAAGATTGAACACCACGTGGGCATAACGATGACCACAGGTCTCCATGTAGTCTCCGCTATGCTATTTCCATCACCCAATGATGTAATAATTTTTCAAGGCATTCATCTCTTTACAATTTTTCTAGAAACATATTATAACAATAAAACAGAGTTACGTACCAAAAGTTAGGTTCGATTTAAAATTTAACGACCGCACGGGCATAACGACGCCCCTGGGTCTCCACTTAGTCTTACGCTAGGCTATCTGTGTCATCCAGTGTTGCAATAATTTTTCAAAGGCTTCATCTCATTACAAGCTTTCCAGAAACATATTATAATAAAAAAGCGGACTTACATAGCAAAAGTTATGGCCGATTTAAGATTTAACAACCGCGCGGGCATAACGATAACCCCAGGTCTCCATGTAGTCTTCCACTATGCTATTTACATCACCCAATGATGTAATAATTTTTTGAGGCATTCATCTGATTTCAATTTTTTCAGAAACATATTATAACAATAAAACGGAGTTACGTAGCAAAAGTTATGTCCAATTTAAAATTTCACGACCGCGCGGGCACAACGACGCCCCTGGGTTTCGAAGTAGTCTTACGTAATGCTATTTGTTTTATTCAATGATGCGATAATTTTCTAGGGCCATCGTCTCATCACAAGCATTTCGGAGACACATAATTATAAGAAAACAGAGCTACCTGGCAAAAGTTATGGCCAATTTAGGATTTACTGACCCCGCAGGCATAACAAGGACCCTAGTTCTCCAAGTAGTATTCCGTTATGCTATCTAAATCTCCCAATGATGTAATAATTTTCTCGGGCCTTCGGCTTGTTACACGTATTCCAAATTATAAAAAAATAGAGTTTTGTAGCAAAAGATATGTCTGATTTTAAATTTAATGACCGCGCAGGTATAACGACTCCCCAGGGTCTCCAAGTAGTCTTCCGCTATGCTGTCTACTTCACCCAATGACGTAACAATTTTCCAGGGCCTTTGTCTCATTACAAGCTTCCCAGAAACAAGTTATCATGAGGAAACAAAGTTACATAAAAAAGTTATGGCCGATTTAAGATTTTAACGATCACGCGGGCACAACAACGACTCGAGGTCGCCAAGTAGTTTTCTGCTATGCTGCTTACGTCGACCAATGATGTAATAATTTTCTAGGGCATTCGCCGTATTACAAGCTTTCAAGAAACATATTAAAATAAGAAAACGGAGTTATGTGGTAAAAGTTATGTCCGATTTAAAATTTAGCGACCACGCGGGCATAACGATGCCCTTTGGTCTATATCATCCAATGATGTAATAATTTTCAAAAGCCTTCATCTCATTACAGGCTTTCCAGAAACATGTTATAATAAGAAAACGGAGTTATGTAGAAAAAGTTATGGCTGATTTTAGATTTAACGATCGCGTAGACATGACGATGACTCTAGGTCTTCATGTAGTCATATTATAAGCTTTGTAGAAATAAAATAAAATAAGAAAACGGAGTTATGTATCAAAAGTTATATCCAATTTAAAATTTAATGACCGCACGGGCTTAACGATGCCCCTTGGTCTCCACATAGTCTTACAATAGGCTATCTGTGTCATCCAACGACATAATAATTTTCCAGAGTGTTTGTCTCATTACAGGCTTTCTAAAAACATATTATCCTATAAAAATGGAGTTACGTAGCAAAAGTTATGGCTGATTTGAGCTTTAACGACCGCGCGGGCATAATGACCACCCCAGGTCTCCGTGTACTCTTCCGCTATTCTATTTACATCACCCAATGATGTAATAATTTTTCCGGGCATTCAGCTTATTACAATTTTTCCAGAAACATATTATAAAAATAAAACAGAGTTATGTAGCAAAATTTAGGTCCGATTTAAAATTTAACGACCGCACAGGTACAACGACGCCCCTGGGTGCCCAAGTAGTTTTACGCTATGCTATCTGTATCATCCAATGACGTAATAATTTTCCAGTGCCTTCACCTCATCACAGGCTTTCTAGAAACATACTATGATAAGAAAATGGAGTTACATAGCAAAAGTTATGAATGATTTAAGATTTAACAATCGCATGGGCATAACGATGACCCTTGGCCTCCATCTAGTCCTATGCTATGCCATTTACATCACCTAATGATGTAATAATTTTCCAGGGCATTTGTCTTATTATAAGCTTTGAAGAAACATAATATAATAAGAAAACGGAGTCATGTAGAAAAAGGTATGTCTGATTTAAAATTTAACGACCGCGTGGGCATAACGACGCCTCTAGGTCTCTTCGAAGTCTTACATTATGCTATCTGTATCATCCAAAGATGTGATAATTTTCCAAGGCCATCGTCTCATCACAAGCTCTCCGAAAACATATCATTATAAGAAAAC
>QLOD02137098.1:17500-20232 GCA_003260245.2 Sideroxylon spinosum | reverse complement strand
GGGCCTCGTCTATTACGATTTTGATTAATAAGTTAATCAATGTTCACCAAAATCACTAGTTGAAACGGTTCATTGGTCATTTATTTTTAGCAGTTTTCTATGACTTTGATTGAATCAACCCAAAGTTTACCATAAGCAGACATTGGATTGGAATCTGGGGCCATCACCAGATTCACCACTCCGCAAAATGAAAGCAAACATGAGTATTTTTTAAATACCCAAACCATACAAGTTAATTTGTATACATCTTGATTAATTATTAAATTACTTTTCTAACATCTGGGTCAGTTTACTCCCCCTTTTTTTTCAAACATTCATGTTTTTATAGGGGCGGTTAAAGTTTCCAAAAATAACCAAAAAAATATAATTTAAGTAATTTTTTGATATTTGAAGTTTAATAACCAAATTACGTTTTTTTTTAGAAACGAATAGTTTCATTTGAACGGATTTTTGTCGGTTTAAATAATTTTCGATAGAAACTTTTTGATTTGTGAATCAAATTTTTTTAAAAATTATTGAAAAATGTCTGAGATTTGTAAAAATATTATAAGAATTTATAAAAATTTATTGAAATATATAGAATTACATAAAAATTTACTAAGTTTGATGTGAAAAAATATTTGTTACAAAATCTTAAAGGTTTTTTAATAGTTTTGATATTTTTTAATACATCAAACGTACCCTTAACCACGTAACAAATTAAAATTTATCTACACCATTGCACCTGACGGACAACGATGGTGTAGTAATTTCTGGATGATGGCAGAGTGAGAAAAAGTCCATACAGCCACCTCAGATACACGAGCGAAAACGCTGTCCCGATTGAGAAAGACAAAACCCACGTGGGCCCCTCGCTCACCACTCACCGGAACATCGTCAAATTGGCATCTCTCTCTCTCTCTATCTATATATTCAATGCATGCGGGCTCCAATGATTGATCAGTGACCGGGCCCTGACGTGGAGGTGACACGGTGACCACAGCAGTCCTGAGTCGGAGCTGACTAGAAGGTTTGGCCAAAAAGTGTCCGACTCCCGGATCGAAAAATCGTTTTAGACGCGTGAGGAAGGAAATACGAAACCACCGAAAAAGCGAGATGTCAAAAATCACGAAGGGAAGGGCACCTTTGAAGGTGGAACATGAAGGGGTGTTTGATAAGAAAAAAATTATCAAAAAAATATAATAATAATATAAAGATTTGATATAAATATATTATATGACGAATTTTAATTAGAAAAAAATATAAAATTTTTATAACTTTTAATAAATTTTAATTTTTAATTGTTACTCAAATAAGACCATAATCATATTCTCGCTTCATCGACACGTGATGCACCTTGCAACTTCTTTCGAAGACGGCGGGATTAATAAGGTATTTGGTTGAAAAAAGTTAACCAAAAAATATAGTAAAAATATAAAAATTTGATATAAAAATGATATGTGATAAAATTTGATTAAAAAAAATTACATATTTTTTATAACTTTTGGTTTTTTCTTAATTAACCAAACAGAGCCTAAGCTACTTCAGTTTGACTAGGATATGGAGTTCGTACAACGTATTTGGTCCCGGTCAAACTTAGACGTATCGACAATCTTATACGGTTTCTCAACAATTTTATACTAAGAAAAGTAGAAAAAAAATTATTAAAAGAGAAAGCTCTGTCACCACAATAAAAATAAAGTTATTATATTAAAATTTAATCGTCTAAATATATTTATGTATTTTTAATTCAATAACTATATTAAATTTTCTATATTTATTATGTCACGAAAAAGAAATTAGGTGAACTTAAGTAGTATATATCTTTTTGGGTAATGTTTGTTCTAGGGTTAATTAAAAGACCGTCCTTAAACTGTAATACCATATTAGTTTGCTTTCTTAATTAAAAAGTCTTATGAATTTATGCTTTAAACTAAGATTTTTTAATAATGCGTCTCTTATGTAATTTTAACAAAATTTAGTATAGTAACTTGAATATGAGATTAAAAGAAACAAGCTGCATATGGAAATAAATATTTCATAATTTGATTGAAATAAAATAACACTCGTATGTAAAATTACAAATGTTATAGTATTATGATTTCAGCAAATCTTTTATAATATTAATGTACATTAAGATTTTATACTATATGTTTTTTTTTTTTATCAAGATTTATGTATAAGCATTTCAATTACTAATATTTTCACATTAACTCACATGCATGTCATTTAAATAAAATTTATTGAAATTGCAACTATGGAGGTAAGAAAGAAGAATGTTATTATAAATTAATATTCAAAGAGTCATTGTACAACACTTTTTTTTAATGAAGAGGACAACATGTTATTGAGTCATATTTCAAAAATAATCTTATAGTTAAACATTTTTTTCTATTTCTAATACTTCTTAGAGTTGTCTGGAATAATCCGGCACATATACTGACAACACATAATTAAATAAAATTTAAATTCTTAATTACTAATTTTAAATTGCATATTAGTTTATTATTCTTAGTAGAAAATTATTATACATAATATGTAATTCCCACTTCATATATCACTTGCACACAAATGTCACAATCTTTTTTTTTCTTTTTTTCTAATCATCTTGCATAAGAGAAGATTTGATAATAATTAAATAGAATATAAGATGATGTAAGCGATGCAAGAGGGGAGAAAAAACACTCTTTAGTAGGCTGAAGTAAACAACAATATATATGGAAAATTACTTTTCCCACGCCCCTGACAGCCGC
>QLOD02137098.1:0-12500 GCA_003260245.2 Sideroxylon spinosum | reverse complement strand
GTTCTTCCATCTCTCATCTCCTCCTTTATTTCCCAATTTTTACGCTTGAACCCTACACAACCCCTCTTCTCTTTCTTCATTTCACGCCGCAGGTGCTCCTTATTCTTCTTCGTTTCATGCCGCAGTTCTTGGTATCCTATTAAACTCCCGAAGTCTCCCTTCCGATGCACCCAGCTCCCCGGCGAAGCTAACCGGTTGGGATGTCTTCTGCTGTATCTCGGCCCCCCTTCCATTCACCTCCACTCCAATGATTTTTTTGGTTTGAAAGGTATCTGTACTTCACTATTTTTGTATAACTGCTACATTTAGGTAACCGTTGGTTCACTATTTAGGTAACTGTTGGTTCACCATTCTTGCTAGTTATTAAGTGTTGATATTGTGTTATTTACATGTTGTTCTCTGTATCGTACCGAAAAGTCTCACAAACAGTACCACAAAACCCTTCTTTCATAAAGCAAACAGTGCCACAAAACCACATCCAGATCGGTACTCTTTCTAATACAGCCAACAGTACCACAAAGCCCCAGACAGTACCGGTACTCTTTCTAATACAGCTAACAGTACCACAAAACCCCAGACAGTACCGGTACTCTTTCTCACACACCAAATAGTACCATAAAACCCCAGACAGTAAAACAGTACCACAAAGGCCCATACAGTACCGATATTCTTTCTCACACACCAACAGTACCACAGAACCCCACACAGTACCGGTACTCTTTCTAATCCAGCTAACAGTACCACAAAGCCCTAGACAGTATCGGTATTCTTTCTAATACAGCCAACAGTACCATAAAATCCCAGACAGTATTGGTACTTTTTCTCACACACCAAACAGTACCATAAAACCCCAGACAGTAAAACAGTACCACAAAGGCCCATACAGTACCGTTACTCTTTCTCACACATCAACAGTACCACAAAACCCCAGACAGTACCAGTACTCTTTCTAATACAGCTAACAGTACCACAAAACCCCAGACAGTACCAGTACTCTTTCTAGTACACCCAACAGTACCACAGATCCCAGACAGTATCGGTACTCTTTCTAATACACCAAACAGTACCACAGATCCCTAGACAGTACCGGTACTCTTCCTAATACACCAAACAGTACCACAAAATCCCAGACAGTACCGGTACTCTTTCTCATATACCAAACAGTACTAAAAAGACCCAGATAGTACCGGTACTCTCCTTAATACACGAAACAGTACCATAAAATTTAAAAAATTAGCGTACTGTTTCTAACGCACCAAACAGTACCCAAAGATTATGTATGTCATATCATTTTTTTAGTTTTTCTAACCTTGACTTCGTAATTTCCGCAATAGAAGGTAAGATGTCGGAGCAATATGTGACTATTTTTTGCTTTTGGGATGGAAATGTGACTTCGACTGATGAAGAGCTGGCTTATGATCGTGCGTACAAGGAAAGCATTCGAGTTCCTACTACGATAACTTATGAACATCTAATAACTAAATTGTGCAATACATTAGGTGTAGAAGAGGCTCGGGTGAATATTAAGGTGACATATAGGTATCCAGTGGTTGTTGGAAGTATAGCTCCGTACAGGTTATTTTGGGTGAAAAATTACAGTGGAGTTAAGGGAATGATGGACACCATAGCCCAGTTGAAATGAATGCATGTTGACTTGTATATTGAGTATGAAGTAGTTCCTGTTCAACTTCATCGACTACCAGTTATGCGTGCTAATGTGCATGAAACACCTACCATCAACTCTGAGGGAGAGCATGCATCCAATTCTGATTTTCAATTGCCTCGCAGTCCTTTGTATAGAGAGTTCCCTGAATGGGGAGCAATTCAAGAACTAGCTAAGTACGAGGAGCAAACGGGTGTTGCTGCATCACATGTACCATGGAAGCTATAATGGCAGAGGAAGACTCATTATTGAGGTTAGATGATGATAATAATATCGAACGCTGGATGGTAATGACGATGATCACCGAAATGCTACGATTAATACTGACGAGATGGTCAAAGAAAGTGAGCATAGCTTCCATCAACCTGACTCGCAAATGTTCATAACTTTGACTGAGCTAAATACTGCAGCATCCACGACTAGTTTTGACTGCCTAACTTGGGACCCTAAGATAGAGGAGCCTCGTGTTGGAGTTAGCTTCAAAGAAAAAAGTGACTTAATCAAGGCATTGAAGGCGTATTCAGTTAGAACGAATACCCAATTTCAGACAGTTGAATCAGGTACAAAAAGATTGGCTATTAAGTGCAAGATGTCGGGAGCAACCCCTTGTATTTGGCGATTGCGGGCTACCAAACTGAAAAGACATGGCCAATTTCAGATCACCAAGTATGAGGGCCCGCATAGTTGTATTTATGCTCGGATGAATCAAGATCACTCCCAGTTAGATGCTACTTATGTTGTGACGCATATAGAAGAACTTGTAAAGAATGATCCATCTGTTTCAGGTGGTTTTTTAGCTTTGGTGGTAAAAAATCAATTTCAATACACGATATCGTATACCAAAGCATGGGCTGCGAAACAGAAGGCAGTCGTAAGTATTTTCGGTGATTAGGATGAATCATATAGTAAGCTACCAGTATTTCTCCATGCCGTACAAACATACAATCCTGGAAGTGTTGTGGAGTACTGTTACCTCCCTGGACAAGATACAGGCACTGCCATTCTACAGTACGTGTTTTGGGCATTCAAACCATCAATAGACGGCTTTTAGTTTTGTAGACCAGTCATAACGGTAGATGGCACTCACTTGTATGAAAAGTATAAGGGGAAGTTGCTTATTGCTATGGGGAGTGATGCTAACCTACAAATTTTTCCCCTGGCTTTTGCAATTGTAGATGACGAGACAATTGATAATTGATACTGGTTCCTTCGCAACTTGAGGAGACATGTAGTCCCAAATAGGCGAGGCATTTGTTTGATTTCTAATAGACATTCTGGCATCACCAATACCGTTGATGACCCTACTTCTGGATGGGCACCCCCCGATGCCATCTATAGATATTGTTTGAGGCATGTGGAGGATAATTTTAAGAAGAATTTCCTTGGCTCTCATTTAAATAAGTTGATATCTCATGCTACAAAAACTCCTCAGATTCGGAAGTTTAATTTGATAATGGAAACAATTCAAGAACTCAATCATGATGCGTGGAAGTATAGATGAGATCCCCCTAGAAAAGTGGACAATGTGTCATGACGGAGGGCATGGTATGGGAATACGACAACGAATATTTCAGAATGCTTTAATAATATCATACGAGGTGCCAGATCATTACCTATTACCGCATGTGCTCAGTTTACATTTTACAAAGTTATGACATACTTCAATAATCGGAATGAAGTCTTAATGGCAGTTCAAGGGGCGGGGTTCAACATCCCCCATAAGTATTGGACTTGATTGGTAAATACCAAGCTCGTGCTCGAGGACACCGAATTGTTAGTTTCAATCATAATGACGGTGTTTACGAGGTGACTAATGGGCACCGTACAAATGGGGGTGGTCGTGTATGTGTACATGTGCTTTGTCTGAAAGCTAAAAGCTGCACATGTGGTAAATGGACCAATTATCGGATCCCTTGTTCACATGTTATTGCAGTTGGTGAGGAGTGACATTATGATTGGATTGGCATGATTTCATCGGAGTATACCACCGATGCCTATGTTAAAACGTATGCTCCCCGATTCCAACCCTTACATGATCGTAATTATTGGGAAGTGCCAAGTGTGCTAAATTTCATCCCTAATCAAGAGTTGAAACGAAAGAAAGAAATGCCAATGTCGACCCGTATCAAGAATGAGATGGACAGAAGCGAAAGTTTGACTAAGCTGCGATGTGGTATTTGTCGTGAAGAGGGTCATACCCGGAGGAATTGCCGTGGAAAACGTTCGAGCTAGTTAGGTTGCTGATATCTCTGTTTTGTAATATGGACGACGGATGAACTATTTTTGTTATGTCATTTTGTAATTTTGTAAGACTTTTAATTATTCTGTTATTCGAATAAATTTTAATTGCCTTGTTTTGTAAATCGCAAGTAATTACTTGTCGAGCATTTGTTCGTATTCACTTAAGTATCATATAATTGTACTAACATTTATCAGTTTTTCTATATTGAAATTTGTTGTAAAACATGTTCATATGTGGCTAAGGAAACAACATATGAAAGAGTACCGTAATAAACAGTACCGATACTGTTTTAAACAGTACCGGTGCTCTTTCTGAATCTGATGGAGAGTTATTTTTACCAGTTTTGCACATTGAAGTTTGTTGTACAACATGTTTATATGTGGCTAAGGAAACAACATATGAAAGAGTACCGCAATAAATAGTACCGGTACTGTTTTAGACAGTACCGGTGCTCTTTCTGAATCTGGTGGAGAGTTATTTTTACCAGTTTTGCACATTGAAATTTGTTGTACAACATGTTCATATGTGGTTAAGAAAACAACATATGAAAGAGTATCGCGATAAACAGTACCGGTGCTCTTTCTAAATCTGATGGAGAGTTATTTTTACCAGTTTTTTCACATTGAAGTTTGTTGTAAAACATGTTCATATGTAGCTAAGGAAACAATATATGAAAGAGTACCGCGATAAACAGTACCGGTGCTCTTTCTGAATCTGATGGAGAGTTATTTTTACCAGTTTTGCACATTGAAGTTTGTTGTACAACATATTCATATGTGGCTAAGGAAACAACATATGAAAGAGTACCGCGATAAACAGTACCGGTGCTCTTTCTGAATCTGATAGAGAGTTATTTTTACTAGTTTTTTCACATTGAAGTTTGTTGTAAAACATGTTCATATGTGGCTAAGAAAACAACATATAAAAGAGTACCACGATAAAACATGTTCATATGTATACTGTACAAGTATATACAAGTATTGATGTATAATATATAAGTATGTTGTAAAAAAATTAGAATATACAAGTATGTTGTTGAAAAGAATGAAAAAAGGTAAATAAATTGTGCACTGACACTATGTTCAAAACAATCATGAGTGTACATCACTAATATACAAAAATTGTGAGAGCATCTTTGCTCGGTAAGCTCGTACTGCCTCTTCTAAAAGCGTAGCTTTAATTGTTTCATCAGTCGACAAGCACTGCATCACGTAGCATACCAATGGCCCACAATCAACACTGCATTAAAATCATAGGTTGTCAGAATTTAGTTAGAGGTGTTTAAGAATATGCACGAAGATAAGAGGTGTTTAATTTATGATGCAGATGCTTGTTGTGGACTATTTGCTCCAGAAACCATTGGGTATTGATTTTGAAGTTTCGACTCGACATACTCTTTCTGATACAATGTGATAATTAGCAATCAGTTTACACAGAAACAGTTATAATAAACAGAACCGATGCGGTTCCAAATATGACGAAACACTACCAATTAAATTATCTATAGAATTCAGATATCGACTCTTACCACTTTCTTCGCATCCTCAAAATATATATCCTTAGCATTGGCTCTACGTGGTTTTAACGAGTTTGGCTCTACGTGGTTTTAACGAGTTGTAGTGTGTCTATGTCCACGCTTCTCTGTCTAACACCAGTAGAGTCCAATGATTGGGATTAAGAGGGATATTGGTCCCACTTGTATTCAATGGGAAGACAAGTAGTCTGTATTCATCACATACTTGAAGCTTTTCATCAATGTGAGCATCCCGAGCGGCATGATGTCTCCCAAAAACAATAAAGTCTGTGATGATTATTAAGTAGTCAGATAATTTGTTTGTTTGTTTTGTTGCTAACATTTTTGGTTTTTGTGTTTTTTTTCTTTTCGTGTGTACAGTTCTGTTAAATAGCTAAGTGAAAATCAAAAAAATATGTTTCACCCAACACAGGCTACTGAAAAACATGCATCTCTTGGGGAAAGTGTTGTGGCCTGACTCCCCTTGAGTTAGAGTTAGTTCCAAATAGGCAACGTGACAATCAATAACCTGGAAAATATGATTATCAGTTGATCAATATGATTAAAATTGTTTACTATGACTAGAAAAAAATCATTTAACAATATATACGTACTATGTTGGCTATACTTTCATTATTTATTAGGTTGTAGATATCCTCAATCGTGATCATCACTAGTGGCTGTCCTGGTACAGCCCAAATAGTTTCCCTGCTTTGTGTGTACACAATGAAATGTCAATTAGTTCAGAAACATGTATCACAACAAACAATACCACAAAACACATAGAGTATTCTCACACACCAGACAGTACCACAAAATATACCAAACAGTATCACAAAACAGATAGAATACTCTCACACACCAGACAGTACCACAAAATATACCAAACAGTACCACAAAATAGATAGAGTATTCTCACACACCAGACAATACCACAGAACCCCAGACGGTACCGATACTATTTCTAAAACCCTATACAGTACCGATACTCTTTCTAATACAATAAACAATACCACAAACTCTCACACACCATACAGTACCACAGAACCCCAGACAGTACCGCTATTGTTTCTAAAACCCCACATAATACCGGTACTCTTTCTAATACAACAAACAATACCATAAACCACATAGAGTATTCTAACACACCAGAGAGTACCGGCACTCTTTCTAACACAACAAACAATACCACAAACTCTCACACACCAGACAGTACCACAGAACCTCAGACAGTACCGGTCCTGTTTCTAAAACCCCATATAGTACCGATACTCTTTCTAACACAACAAACAATTCCACAAACCACATAGAGTATTCTCACACACTAGAGAGTAGCGGTACTCTTTCTAACACAATAAACAATACCACAAACTCTCACACACCAGACAGTACCACAGAACCTCAGACAGTACCGGTACTGTTTCTAAAACCCCATACAGTACCACAAAACCACATAGAGTATTCTCACAAACCAATTAATAGAAAAAAATAAATTTAAATGTTAACTTACGCTTCTCCCTCATTATCAATGATCTTTAGGAGTCGTTCATTCTCCAGATCCGTTAGGTGTGTGTTTTATTCAAAAGTTACCTTGATCTGGTTGATCGAAATTTTCTTGACCTTTTCTGGATATTCAGGCACTTTTAGCTACTCGACATCTATAATTTCAGTTTCTACTGCAGCCTCAACCTTTTATTTATTTTTTTTTTTGTAACTTTTCTTCATCCATTGTAGGTATATTGCGGATCTCTTTTTTTTTTTTTTGGTCTTTTTTTTCTTTCAACCTCTTGTACATAGAAGCTGGAGTTTGTTGTTGTTGGTCTAAGGCTTTTCCTTGCCATGTTTCTTCGTCGACATTTGATTCTATGATCTCAGCCCTCAATATTTCAACAACGGCGTTGACATTATCAAGCTCAGCCTTCAGTGTCGAGTTTTGTAATTTCAGCTCCTCATTTTCGAAGAACTATTTCGTGAGAGAATCGTTCTTTTCATTTATTTGTTTTCACAAATCAGCAATCTTGTCATCCCTTTCCAAGATTTGCTGCTCTAGTTCTTCGATTCTATCACAGTTCAAATTTGACAAAACTGAAAGAACCAGATCAATCGGAACTGATTCCTCAGAGGCGGCATCGTGTGGCTCAAGCACTGGTGTCTTCCTTTCACTAGATTCCGTTTCCATCAATGGAACTCTTTTTTACTTCAGATTTTCTAAAATATCTAAAATCAATAACTCATCCTCTGAAACATTGACGGGTTGTTCTGTTTGGGATTCGTGATTTATTACCTGCATGATTTCCAGAATTCATTACTACTATGTTAATGAATATATATAATTTAATCTATTTATTTTCAGAAACAGTACCTGAGTCGGTCTCAAATTTCTGAGTTTTGATGTTTTCAAAGCCTTTGACAATGGCTTCAGATCCCAAACAACACACCTGGGTGTCCCCGTCTTCCTTGTTGGTTGGACAAGGGTGGTGTGCTCGCAGATCCAATACTGTATAATTTCGTAGGGTTTATTAGTTAATGAAGTTCACAAGACAGTAGCAAAAAATATGATATAGAATATGATACAAAAAGCTTACCGGTAACAGAATAACACAGCCTGCAACACTAACACCTTTGCTTCTGGAGCACAAATTATTTTCCAAATTTTCTAATATATGTGCACTCCAATTATATTGTCGCATCTGATACAAATCTTTTACCAATGTCTTGTATGGCCATGATAATGAATGTCCCTTGTTAGGGACAAACAACGTTGCCAAACAGAACAGTGTTAGCAGCCTTTCGACATCTGCTCTTCTTACGTCCGTCGCATCTTCGACGGCCTCTCGCAGAGCATGAGATATGTCCTGCTTATTTATTCTTTTCAAGCCACTGATTCTTCTCGACACAAATTTAGTGTCTGGTCTTGAAATTCTTTTGGAAACATCCACTGACTGTTCTCCATCCTGTACGCCAAAAATCATTCGTATCTCTTCTTATTTGATAAGAATTTTTGTTCCACCTAAGTTGAAAGACTTCGAAGGAGGATCAAATACGTCAATGATCGTCTCGATATCAACGTCACTTTTCCTCGCATTATCTTTTACTAGATGGGAGCTTAAAATACTGAATATAAGGCTCCAAAATGGATTTTGTTGGAGGTAGACATGGTGGTCTTCTGTTACGTCGATAGAGTCAAGTTCATTAATGACAGATATTAAGTTGGAATGGTATTGTAGTCCAGCCATGATTTTTGATTGCAATACCTAAAATTTAATAACATTCATTTTCTGTTGGAGTTATAAATCTTGTTTATGAAAGAAAGTACCAAACAAACAGTATTTTGAAAATAAAAAACAACAACACCAAAGCCCGGACAGTACCGGTACTATTTCTCACACAACAAACAGTACCACAAAACCCCTGACAGTACCAATACTCTTTCTACTATGCCAAACAGCATCATCAAAGCTCAAACAGTACCAATACTCTTCTCACACAACAAACAGTACCACAAAACCTCTGACAGTACTGGTACTCTTTCTACTATGCCAAATAGCAACACCAAAACCCAGACAGTACCGGTACTCTTCTCACACAACAAACAGTACCACAAAACCCATGACAGTATCGGTACTCTTTCTACTATGCCAAGCAGCATCACCAAAGCTCAGACAGTACCGATCCTCTTCTCACACAACAAATAGTACCATAAAACCCCTGACAGTACCGGTACTCTTTCTACTATGCCAAACAGTATCACCACAGCTCAGACAGTACTGGTACTCTTCTGATACATTAAACAGCACCACCAAAGCCTAGACAGTACTGGTACTTTTTCTCATACATTAAACAGTACCACTGAACCCCAAACAGTACCTGTATGTTTGTAATACCCCAAGCAATAGTAGAAAGCTTAGACAGTACCAGTACTCTTTCTGATACATTAAATAGTACCACATAACCTCAGACAGTATCGATACTCTTTCGAATATATCAAACAGTACCACAAGCTAAAGTCCCCCCAAGCATCAATACTCTCTCTCATATAACAAACAATACCGGTATTCGAAAACCCCAATAAATACGTTAAAAATTGAGATAGTACCGGTACTCTTCTCATATAGGAAACAGTACCAAAAACCTAGCGAAACCCCAACGGATGGAAAACCTCACATAATACCGGTACTCTTTCTGGGTTGATGTTTTCGACGAAAGTTTTCATAAAAAAGCCCTAAACAGTACCATAGAAGTAATGAAATAACTGGTACCTGATTTGTTACCGAGGGTTCGGTATTTGTTCGCTGGGGCCAAAAATTAGTTAAAACTCTCTGATTTGTTCGATTACAGCTTCGTAGTAATGATTGATTGAAGTTCGTACTCTTGCTTTGTGAAAAAATGGATGGTAGTTTTTTGAACGATACTGTGAAGTGGCAATTTTGAAATGTATTGAAAAAAGCGCGACTTTGAAAGGTCGGGCCGGCTTGGTAGTAGACGAACAGGCATACAGAATTAGTTTCAGAGATTGCAATTTTCATCGCAAATAGTATCGGTTTCATAAAATCACGCGTAGACGACAGTACCGGTTCAAAACACATACTAACACTGCGGTTTTTTCACATACAGTACCGGTTTCACAGAACCGCGAGTACGACAGTACCGGTTCACATACCTTTAAAACCGCATTTTCAGACTTTGGTTCCACTAACAGTATTTTCTAGATATTTCAAAGTTGACAGTATTCAAGCAAAATGTGAATAATATCTCGGCAAAAACCAAAAAAAAGTCATAAATTGAATGGTTACTTGAAAAGCATAGAAATTCTGACAAGGGAAAAGAACCTTAATCATCATCAATGATCTCATTAGGAAATCCTTGCAAGTTATGCTTTGTACTTCAACTTCTTACCATGAAATAATAATTAAAGGAATATTTATTAGAGTTATACTTAAGAAAGAAACTTACCAAAGACTAACTGTGTAAGAATCTGGAATTTGCACGTAGATTGGGCGGTGCCCAACTTTTCACTTAACAGACTTTTGCTAATGTTAACAAAGTGGTGACTACTGACTGGTTATTTTATTATTTATATATTTGAGTTTGGTGACTAGTTAGTTGTAAGGAGGTTTGATTTTCCAATTCATTAATTGCTCCCAATTTAAAGTCATAGGAAGACTAATTGATTTCTACGTAGAACGAAAGTTTTCCGAGTTCAATAACGTTAAAATTAGGAGTATACACAGTTTGATTATTTTGATCCAGAATTAAAATTTAAATTGAATCACAAAAGTTATTGGTTTGAAAATTTTTAAAATCATAATTAAACAGTTTAATTATAAAAGTAAATTGAACCAAACTGAATTATTAGTTTCAGTTTAATTCGGTTCAGTTCAATTTTGATAGTTTTATCGAACAACAAGAAGATATTTTTCTCTCATTTATTGTCATGGTTGATAAATTCACTTTACATGTATTATTAATAAAAATTGTTGTCGTTAAGAAAATAAAATAAAAAAGTTAGACCAGTTTAATATAGTTAAAGTTAGGAGGACATAATCCAGTTTAATTTAGTTAGGTATTAAAATTAAACCATAGCGGAAGTTATCGGTTTGAAAATTTTTAAAACTATAACTAAATCTTTTAATTAAGAAACTGAACTAAATCAAACCATTAATTTTGATTAACTTTGATTTAGTTTGACGGTTCTATAGAGTAAGAATATATATAAATAAACATATGCATAATTAACAAATTTAGTTTGATTTGTGGTAATAGTTATCAAATACTATATATACACACATATACAAATATTCTGTGCCGTAAAAATAGAAAAAAAATATATTTTAGATCTAGAGTTTGAAATTAAAGTAACTTAATTCTTTAATTATAATTATAGCATGCATATCCTCAAATGTAATATTTTTTATGTTTTCCTTTATAAAAAAAAAATTATATATTTAACATATTAGATAATATATAGTAATTACATTAATAGTATAGATAGAGTTGGATTAACTAATCCTCAAACTACAAACAAAATTAAAGATACATTTGACTTGTTGAGATTCTTTGAAAATATCTAAAAACTTTTAAAAATTATTTACTTTTTGTTTTATTACACAAATTACAAACTAACATCTTATCTTATTTTGCGTTATTTTTTGTCACTTCAAGCAAACTCTAAACCATTTGAACTTTTATTTTTTTAAATTATAGTCGATTCAAAAAAAACTAAATCAAATTGAACAAGAATGATTGGTTTCATTTAAGGAAGTTATTAAACTTATTGAAGTTGTATTTCGTAAAGCTACTGATCAGTTAACAATTGACTACAATATATCTTTCCTTTTGTGTATAGTCAGAGTCACAAATGTTAAATGTTGCACGCTAGCTATTGATTGTTCCAACACCTAATGGTCCTTCTCTTCATTAATCTTAACCTTCTTAGGGAACACTAACTCCACAATTGTACCTACTTTAAAGTATGTTTCTTAGGTGGTGTTTGGATAATAAAAAAATAAAAAATAAAAATTGGTGTAAAAATGATAAATGACAAAATTTGATAAGAAATAAATTAAAAAAAATTAGTAATTTTTTTATATAATTTTTAGTATGCTAAACGTACCTTAATTTAAAAACATATTGATTCCTACATACTTTCAAACATATTCCTCAAATGTACATGTTAATGAAAATTACAACAGACACTAACGTAGATTAATGGTGACATTAGTTTGGTTATTTTAGCAAGTATTGCAATGTCTTTGACTTCAGATTTTCAGACACCATTGTCTATTACACGATTTATTTCTTGTCATGATTTCTCGACAAGACTTACCGTAATAATCCCAATTAAGGATGCATCTGATATGTGATTAAAAAGGATAGATATCACCCTACAAAATTTTATCCCTTTTGGTTATAATTTATAAATATATATATATATATATATATATGCGCGTGTTCTCCCTCTTGAGGGGTTAAATGCCACCTTTTTATAAGATAGAGTAAAAAAGTAAAAAATAAAAATTTTTGAGAATAAAATGTTAATATCTATGTCTCTAACATTTACTATATTTTTACTTTTAACATTT
>QLOD02137075.1:0-20249 GCA_003260245.2 Sideroxylon spinosum | reverse complement strand
AGTGGCAGGGATTATAGAAGGCAATGATTAAATAGAAGGAATAAAACATATGAGATAGAAAAACAAAATTTGCTAGCCAATGTTCAAGGTGTTGCCCAAAAAAATGCCTAGTTATCAAGTAATCAACTGAAAAGAATGGTGCAGATATAGAAGAAGAGAAAGGAGAAGGAAGCAACAGGTCAAAGAAAGAAGAGAAAGAAATACTAATGATACTGATTATGCTAGAAGATTACTCAACTGGTAAAACAATAGAGATAGACAACTTGGACAACCCTTTCTCTTGGGGTTATAAAAGGTATAGACGGTGGGTTGAAAAACATAAGGGGATGAGGAGTTAACGTTGGAAGACAATGGCAACAAATTAATGGTGATAAGATTTTAGTTTTTAAAGGAATGCAAATAAGCATGCAAGGTGATGATAAAAGGCAAGGAATATAATTGAGGTAAACCAACTTCTTGATTGATTAGTAAGAAAATAAAAAAGAACAATGAAAACAAACGAGTTTTACTCGAGAGCAACCCTTCAATCTCAAATGAGAATTAATCCCAAAACAAAAACTCTTTTTCACCCCCCCTTTTCCTAACAATATTTCTCCATTTGTAAACTATTACAACAATTAAACTAAGTTGATATCCAAACTAACTAATTTGGTATCAGAACAACAACATATAGGATAAAAGAATAAAATTTGCTTGCCAATGTTCAAGGTGTTGCACAAGTAAGAGTCTTTAGTTATCCAAAAACCGATTGAAGAACAATGGTGCAAGAATAAGAGAAGAGCAAGGAGGAGGCAATGCATTAGAAGAACAAGAGAGAGATACTATGATGCTGATTATTGTAGAAGATAGCTTAATGGGCAAAGGGAAAGGTAAAACAATGAAAAATAGCTCATACTCAAGAGCTCTTTCACTTAGGCTTCTCAAAGGAACAAACAATGGATTAAAGAAGATAAACAGCTCAGGCTTGGATGGCTATTTCACTTTGGATTACAAAAGGAACACACAAAGTTGAAAAGAAAAAGGGGAGGAGACAAAAAATCCAAAAGGGTTTTTATGGGAAGACAATGGCAGCAAATTTATAGTAATAAAAATTTAACTTTTGATGGAATGCAAGTGAGCATGAAAGCTGATGATAAGAAGGAAAGAATATGACACATGAAATAAAAGAATCCAAAAAGGTTAAAGCAATCGGGTTGAACAATCCAAACCCAAACAGATCTTTCTCCTGGGCTTCTATAAGGAACATGACATGGGACAAATTTTGCTCTCAAGGTGTAAGCAAGCATTTAAGGTGTTGCACAACTAAGAAGCCTGGTTATCAGGGAATTAACTAAAGAAGAACTGCGCAGCAATAGAAGAAGAGAAAGATGGAGGTATTGCGTTAAAAGAAGAAGAAAGAGAAACACTATAATCCTGATTATGGTCGAAGATAACTCAACGAGCAAAGAGAAAGGTAAAGCAATGGAGACGGACTGCTCAGATTTAGATAACTCTTTCCCTTGGGATTCTAAAACGAACAAACAGTAAGTTAAAAAAGATAAAAGGGACAAGACAAGTACATCTAAAAGGGTTAATGTCAAAAAACAGTGAAAGCAAGTTCATGGCGATAAAAATTTATTTTTTAATATGATGCAAGTTAGCATGGATGATGATGATGATGACGACAAATAGAAAGGAATGTAATACATGAGATAGAAGAACAAATTTTGCTTACTAAAGATTAACGATGTTGCATAAGTAAGAAGCCTTGATTATCAAGGAACCAACTGAAAAAGAATGGTGCAAGAATAGAAGAAGAGAAATGAGGAGGCGATGGTTTAGAAGAAGAAGAGAGAGATACTATGATGTTGATTTTCCAAAAATATAGCTTAGCTGGCAAAGGAAAAGATAAAACAATGGAGACAGACAACCTAGACTTGGGTAACTCTTTCTCCTAGTGTTCAAAAAGGAACAAAAATAATGGGTCAAAGGGAAACACAAGTGATGAGGTAGAAACGTTTAAAGAGATTAATGTGGAAAGGTAGCGGCTATAAGTTCATGTCGATGAAATTTTTTTTTTTTTTAATGCGGCTCAAGTGAGCATGGAAGGTGATGGTAAAAAGGGAGAAATATAACATATGGGATAGAAGAAAAAAAAAATTGCATGCCAATATTCAAAGTATTGCATAAGTAAGAGGTCTCGTTATCAAGAAGCCAACTGAAGAAGAATAGTTCATGAATAGAACAAGAGATGGAGGTAGCGGTGGGTTAGAAGAAAAAGAAATAAATACAATGATCTTCATTATAGTAAAACATAGCTCGACAAGCAAAGGAAAAGGTAAAGTAATGGAGATAGACAGCTCAAACTTGGATAACCATATCTCTTACGGTTATAAAAGGAATCGACAATGGGTTAAAGAACATAAGGGGATGAGACAGAAACACCTAAACGGGTTAATGTGAAAGATAGTGGGAACAAGTTCATGGTGATAAAAAATTATTTTTTAATGTGGTACAAATGAGGTAGCAAGTTCATGGTGATAAAAATTTATTTTTAATTGAGTGTAAGGGAATATGGAAGGCGATGATAAAAATGAATGAATATAACATATGAGATACAAGAACAAATTTTGAATGCTAATGTTCAAGGTGTTGCATAAAAAAGAGGTCTGGTTATCAGGTAACCAACAAAAAAAGAATGGAGCAAGAATTGAAGAACAAGGAGGAAAAGGCAATGGTTTAAAGGAGGAGGAGAGAGAAATACTATGAGATTGACTATGGTAGAAGATAACTCAAACAATGGAGACGGACAACTTAAACCTGGACAACCCTTTCTCTTGGACTTATAAAAGTAATAGACAGTGGGTTAAAGAAGATCAGGAGATGAGACACAAATATCTAAAAAGGTTAATGTGAGAAGACAGTTGTAACAAGTTAATGGTAATAAAAATTTATTTTTTAAAACGGTGCAAGTGAGCGTGAAAAGTGATGATAAAAAGCAATGAATAAAATTGAAGCGAACCAACTTCTTGATTGATGAGTAAGAAAATAAGAGAAAAATAAAAATAAGCAAGTTTTATTCAAGAGCAACCTTTCTATCCCAAATAAAAAATTAATTCGAAAATGAAAATTCCTTTTCAACCCCACCCTTTTCTGGTAATATTTCTCTACTTATAGACTTTGACAACAATTAAACTAACTAATTTGATATCATATCCAACTAATTTGGTTTCATAACAATAGCACATGAGATAAAAGATTAAAATTTGCTTGTCAATTTCTAGATGTTACACAAATAAGAGGTCTTGGTTATCCAGGAACCGACTGAAGAACAAACGTGCAGAAATAGAAGAAGAGAAAGGAGGTGGTGGTGAGTTAAAAAACAAGAGAGAGAAATACGATGATGCTAATTATGATAGAAGATAGCTCAATTGGCAAAGAGAAGGCAAAGCAATGGAGACAAAAGCTTTTTCTCTTGGGCTTCTACAAGGAATAAACAGTGGGTTAAAGAAGATAAACGGACGAGGCAAAAACATCTAAAAGGGATTAATATGGGAAGACAAGGGCAGCAAATTCATAGTGATAAAAATTTATTTTATAATGGGGTGTAAGTGAGCATATAAGTTTGTGAAAAAAAAACATATATATATATACATAATATAGGATATAGAAGAACAAAATTTTGTTGCCAATATTTAAGTTGTTGTGCAAGTAAAAAGTTCGGTTTTATGAGGTAACCAACTAAAAAAAATGGAGTAGAACTAGAAGAAGAGAAAGGAGGAGGAGGCAATGTGTCAAAGGAAGTGAGAGAATTACTCTGGATACTGATTATTATAGAAGAAAGCTCAACTGGTAAAAAAGATAAAACAATGGAGATAGACAACTCAGACTAGGACAATCCTTTCTCTTGGGGTTAAAAAAGGAACAGAGGTAGGTTAAATAAGATAAAGAGTTGAGAAAGAAACACCTAAAAGGGTTAATATGGAAAGACAGTGGTAACAAGTTAATAGTGATAAATTTTAGTTTTTAAAAGAGTGCAAGTAAACATGGAAGATCATGATAAAAGGTAAGAAATATAACTAAAGTGAACCTACTTCTTGATTGATAAGTAAGAATAAAATAGAAAAAAGAAAAAAATATACGAGTTTTATTCGAGAGCAACCCTTCGATCTTAAAAGGGAACTTAATCCCAAAATGAAAATTCTTTTTCATCCCCCTTTTTCCTGCAATATTTTTTTATTTATAGACTACGATGCTAATCATTGTAGAAGATAGCTTAACTAGCAAAGGGAAACGCAAAGCAATGGAGACGAATAACTCAGACTCAAGAACTATTTCTCTTGGGCTTTTATAAGGAATAAACAGTAGATTAAAGAAAATAAAAGAATGAGACAAAAACATCTAACAGGGATAAGGTAAGATGATAAGGGCAGCAAGTTCATGGCATTAAAAATATTTATTTTTTAATGGGGTGCAAGTGAGCATAGAAGGTTATGATGATAAAAAAAGAAAAAAGAAATAATACGAGAGATAAAAAACAAAATTTGTTTGCCAATGTTCAAGGTATTGCATAATTAACAAGCCTCGGTTATCAGGAAACCAACTGGCAAAGAATTGTGCAGGAATAGAAGAAGAGAGAAGGGGAGGTGATTTCGAAGAAGAAAGACAAAAATACTATGATGCTGATTATAATAGAAGATAGCGCAACTGGCAAAGCGAAAGGTGGAGCAATGGAGAAGAACAGCTCAAACTCATACTACTCTCTCTAGAGGCTCTAAAGTGAATTGACCCTAAGTTAAAGAAGATAAAGTAACCTGGAAGAAATATCAAAACAGGGTTAATGTGTGAAGGCATAGCTTGCAAGTACCAAGTTCATGGTGATAAAATTTTATTTTTTGATGAGGTGTGAGCGAGCAAGGAAGCTAAGGATAAAAAAGAAAGAATATAACACATGAGATAAAAAATAAATAATAAAATTTGCTTCCAAATATTCAATGTATTGCAGAAGTAAGAGGTCTTGGTTATAAAGAAACCAACTGAAGAAGAATTGTGTAGGAATAAAAGAAGATACAGAAGGAGCGGTGGATTCCATGAACAAAAGAGAGAAATACAATGATACTGATTATGATAGAAGGGACCTCAACTGGCAAAAAGAACAGACAATTGGTTAAAGAAGATAAAAGAAATGAGACAGAAATATTTAAATGATTTAATGTAGGAAGCCAGTAGCCGCAAGTTCATTAGGACAAAAATTTATTTTTTCTTGGTTGAAAGTGAGCATAGAAAGTGATGACAAAAAGGAGAAATATAAAACAAGAGACAGAGGAAAAAAAATTTGCGTGCCAAGGTTCAAAGTGTTGGACAAATAAGAGATCTGGTTCCTAGGAAGCCAATTAAAGAAGAATGGCATACAAATAGAACAAAAAAATTGAGGAGGGTTAGTTAGAAGAAAATGAAAGAAATAATATGATCTTGATTATGGTAGAAGATAGCTTAACTGGCAAAGGGAAAGGTAAATCACTAGAGACGGACAACTTCAACTCAGACACCTCTTTCTCTTGGGGTTCTAAAAAGAACATACAATGGTTTAAACTAGAAAAAAGAGATGAGGCAGAAACAACTAATAGGGTTAATCTGGAAAGATAGTGGCAGCAAATCCATGGTCATAAAAATATATATTTTAATGGGGTGCAAGTGACCATGAAAGACGATGAATAAAAGGAAGGAATATAACACAGGAGACGAAATAAAAAAATTTGCCTGCCAGTGTTCAACGTGTTGCACAAGTAAGAGTCAAGATTATTAGGAAACCAACTGAATAAGAATGGTGCAAGAATAGAAGAAGAGAAAAGAAGAGGCGATGGGTTAGAAGAAGAATGGAGAAATATTATGATGGTGACTATGGCAGATGATAGCTCAATTTGCAAAGGGAAAGGCAAAGCAATGGAAACAACTAAGACTTGGATAGCTATTTCCCTTGAGGTTATGAAAGGAACAGACAACGGGTTAAAAAGACAAAGGGGAGGAGACAGAAACATCTAAAAGTGTTATTGTGGGAAGACAATGATAGCAAGTTCATAGTGAGAAACAATTAACTTTTAATGGGATGCAAGTGGCATGGAAACTGATGAGCTTCCCAATGTTCAAGATGTTGCACAAGAGAACCAACTGAAGAAGAATAGCACAAGAATAAAAGAAAAGACAAAAGGAGCGGTGGCTTACAAGAACAAGTGAGAAAAATACTAACATACTGATTATGATAGAAGATAGCACAACTAGCAAAAAGAAAAGCAAAGCAATGGAGACTAACAACCTAGACTCAAACAACTCTTTCTCCTCGGCATCTATAAGGAGCAAACATTGGTTAAAGAAGATAACGGGATGGCACAAAAACATCTAAAAGGGTTAACGTGAGAAGACAGTGGTCGTAAGTTCAAGGTGATAAAATATATCCTTTAATAGGATGTTGGTGGGATGAAAAGTAAAGAATATGACACAAAAGATAAAAGAACAAAATTTGTTTACTAAAATGCTCAAGGAGTTGCACAAGTAAGAGGCCTGATTATCAGAGAATTAATTAAAAAAGAATGGTGCAGGAATAGAAGAAGAGAAAGGCGGGGGTAGTGCATTAAAAGAAGAAGAGAGAGAAATACTATGATGCTAATTATGGCAGAAGAAGCTCAATTGGCAAAAGGAAAGGCAAAGAAATGCAAACAGACAACTCATACTTAGACAAATCTTTATCTTGGGGTTCTAAAAAGAACAGACAATGAGTTACAGATGTTAAAGAGACAAGGCAGATACATCCAAAAGGGTTAATGTCAAAAAACAGTGGCATCAAGTTCGTGGTAACAAAAATTTATTTTTTAATGTAGTGCAAGTGAGTATGAATGATAATGGTAAATAGGAAGGAATATAATACATGAGATAGAAAAAAAAATTTGCTTACCAAGGATTAAAGATGTTGCATAAGTACGAAACCTTGGTAAACAGGGAACCAATCGAAAAAGAATGGTACAGAAATGGAAGAAGAGAAGGGAGGAGGCGATGTGTTAAAAAAAAAATAAAGAGATAGAGACTATGATCCTGATTTTGGTATAATATTAGCTCCACTGGCAAAAGGAGAGGTGAAGACGGACAGTTTCGACTCGAACAACTCTTTCTTTTGGGATTCAAAAAGGAAGAGACAGTTGGTTAAAGAACATAAAAGGGAGAAGGCAAATACATCTAAAAGGTCTGTGTTGTAAAATAGTGGCAAGAAGTTCATGGCAATAAAAATTTAGTTTTTAATAAAGTGCAAGTGAGCATGGATGATGATGATAAATAGGAATGAATACAATACATGGGATAAAAAAAAAAAAAATTTGCTTTTAAGGATTCAAGATGATGCATAAGTAAGAGGCATTGGTTATGAAGGAGCTAACCGAAAAAGAATGGTACAGGAATAGAAGAAGAGAAATGAAAAGGCGGTGGGTTAGAAGAAAAAGAAGAAGAAAAGAGAAATACTATGATGATGATTATCCAAAAATATAGCTCAGGTGACAAAATGAAAGATAAAGCAATTAAGATGGATAACTTAGACTCGGACAGCTCTTTCTCTTAGTGTAATAAAAGGAATAGATACTAGGTCAAAAAGGAAAAAAGAGATAAGGCGGAAACATCTAAAAGGTTAATATGAGAAGAAAATGGCAATAAGTTTATGGTGATAAAAATTTATTTTTTAATTAGGTGTAAGTTGGCAGGGAAAGTGATGATAAAAAAGAAAAAGATATAACAAGAGATAGAAGAAAAAAAAATTCCTTTGCTAACGTTCGAAGAGTTACACATGTAGGAGATTTGGTAATCAAGATGCCAACTAAAGAAAAACGGTAGAAGAATAAAACAAGAGAACTAAAGAGCTGGTGGGGTAGAAGAAAAAAAGAGAGAGAACTATAATCCTGATTATGGTAGAACATAGCTCAACTGACAAAGGAAAAGGTAAAGTAATGGAGTTGGAAAGCTCAAACTTAGACAATATTTCTCTTGGGTTATAAGAGGAACAGACGGTGGGTTAAAAAACATAAAGAGATGAGGCAGAAACATCTAAACAGGATAATGTGAAAGACAATGGTAGAAAGTTAATGGTTATAAAAATTTACTATTTAACGGGGTGCAAGGGAATATGGAAGGCGATGAGAAAAAGAAACGAATAAAACACATAAGATAGAGGAAAAAAATTTGCTTGCTAATATTCAAGGTGTTGCACAAGTAAGAGGGTTGATTATCAAATAATCAACTGAAGAACAATGCAACAGGAATAGAAGAAAAGAAAGGAGAGGCGCTGGATCAGAGAAAAGAGAAATACTATGATACTAACTATGGTATAAGATATCTCAACGGGCAAAGGGAAAAATAAAACAACAGAGACGAACAACCCAGAGCTGGATAACCCTTTCTCTTGGAGTTATAAAAGGAATAGAAGCGTTAAAGAAGATCAAGGGATAAGGCACAAAACGTCTAAAAGGTTAATGTGAGAAGACAATGACAGCAAATTCAACTCAATAAAAAATTATTTTTTAGTGGGGTGGAAAGAAGCATGGAAGGTGAGATTAAAAAGAATATGACATAGAAGAAAAAAGAAAAAAACATTTCCTTGCTAAAATGTTCAAGGTGTTACACAAGAGGCCCAGTTATCAAAGAATAACTAAAGAACAATGGTACAGGAATGGAATAAGAGGAATGAGAAGAGGGTTGGTTAAAAGAAAAAGAGAGAGAACTACTATAATACTAATTCTAGTAAAAGATAAATCAACTGGCAAATGAAAAGGTAAAGCAATGGAGACGGATAGCTCAAACTCGAAAAGCACTCTCTCTTGGGAATCAAAGCGAAACAGACAATGAATTAAAGGAGATGAAATAGATGAGGCAGAAATATCTGAACTGATTAATGTGGGAAGACAATGGCATCAAGTTTAAGGTGATAAAATTTTAGTTTTTTTAATGGGAAGAAAACATGGAAGCTGATAATAAAATGGAAGGAATATAACACAAGAGATAGAAGAACAAATTTGCTTGCCAAAGGTCAAGATACTGCACAAGTAACAAGGCTTGGTTATTAGGGAACTAACTGAATAAGAATGGTGCAAGAATGGAAGAATAGAAAGGACGAGGTAGTGAGCAAAAAGAAGAAGAAGAAGAGGGGAAGATACTATGATGTTGATTGCAATAGAAGATAGCTTAACTGGCAAGGGGAAGATAAAACAATGGAGATGAACAGCTCAGATAACTCCTTCGCATGAAACAGAAGAAAAAATTTTGCTCACCAATGCTCAATATGCTACACAAGAAAGAGGCCTAATTATTAGGAAGCCAACTCAAGAAGATTGGTGCGGGAATAGAACAGACAAATGAAAGAGGCAGTAGGTTAGAAAAGAGAGAGATAGAGAGACGGAGAGAGATCCTATGATCCTAATTATAACAGAAAATAGCTCAATTGGCAAAAGGAAATGTAAAGCAATGTAGACGAATAGCTCAAAGACGTACAGCTCTTCCTCTTGGAGATCAAAAAACGAACAGACAGTGGGTTAAAGAACATAAAGGGGATGAAACATATATATCTAAAAGGGTTAACGTGTAAAAACAGTGGCAGCAAGTTCATTGTGTTAAACATTTATTTTTAAATGTGGTCAATGTGAGCATGGATCGTGATGATAAAAAAGATGGAATATAATACATAAGATTGAAGAACAAATTTGCTTGCCAACGATTCACGGTGTTGCACAAGAAAGAGGCCTTGGTTATCAAGAAACCAACTAAAAAGAAACGGTGTAGGAACAAAATAAGAGAAATGAGAAGACCGTAGGCTAGAAGAAGAAAAGAGAGAGATACTATGATGATGGTTATCCAAAAATTTAGCTCATCTGGCAAAGGGAAAGATAAAGCAATGGAGACGAGCAACCCAGACTCGATAGCTCTTTTTTCTAGAGTTCTAAAAAGGAAGAGACACTGTGTCAACGAAGAAAAATGGATGAGGCAAAAACATCTAAAATGATTATTGTGGTAAGACAATGGCAGCAAGTTCATGATGATAAAAATTTATTTTTAATGGGGGTGTAAGTGAGCATGGAAGGTGATGAGAAAAAGGGAGGAATATAACATGAGATCGAAGAAAAGAAATTTGCATGACAATGTTTATGGTGTTGCACGAGTAAGAGGTTTAGTTATCAGTAAGCCAACTGAAGAAGAATGGTGTAGGAATAGAATAGGAGAATAAAAGATGTGGTGAGTTAGAAGAAAAAGAGAGAGAACTATTATGGTCCTGATTATAGTGGAAGATGGCTCAACTGGCAAAGGAAAAGATAAAGCAATAGAGATGGATAGCTCAATTTGAGAAAATCCCATCTCTTGGGGTTCTAAAGGCAACAGATAGTGGGTTAAAGAAAATAAAATGATAAGATAGAAGCATCTAAACAGGTTCATGTAGAACACTTTAGTAGCAAATTGAAGGCGATATAGATTTGTTTTTTAATGGCGTGCAAGGGAGATAGCAAATTCATGGTGATAAAAATTTATTTTTAACGGAGTGCAAGGCAGTATGGAAGGCAATGAGAAAAAGAAATGAATAAAACATAAGATAGAAGAAAAAAAATTTCTCAATGTGTTACACAAATAAGAGGTCAAGTTATCAAGTAACCAACTAAAGAAGAATGGTGCAGAGAAAAAACAAAAAAGGAAATAGGAGGCGGTGGGTCAAAGGAAGAAGAGAGCCGACTTCTTGGTCAATAAAAAAGAAGATAAAAGAGAAAATGAAAACAAACGAGTTTTATTCGAGAGCAGGCCTTCTATCCCAAATGAGAAATTAAATACCAAAATAAAAATTCTTTTTCATTCCCCTTTTTCTTGGTAATATTTCTCTATTTATAGACTATTAAAAAAATTAACTAACTAATTTGATATCATGTCAAACTAATTTGGTTTCATAACAATGGCACATGAAATAGAATAAAAATTGTTTGCCAATGTTCAAAGTGTTGCACAAATAAGATGCCTTGGTTATCCGAAAACCAACTGAAGAACAATGGTTGGCAGTGGGTTAGAAAACAAGAGAGAGGAATACTATAATGCTGATTATTGTACAATATAATTCAATGGGCAAATGAACAGGTAAAGCAATGCAGACGAATAGCTCAGACACATAAAGCTCTTTCTTTTCAGCTTCTATAAGTAAAAACAATGGGTTAAAGAAAATAAAGGGACGAAGCAAAAGCATCTAAAAGGATTAATGTGGGAAGACAAGGGCAGCAAGCTCATGATAATAAAAATTTGTTTTTTAATGGAGCGCAAGTGAGCCTGGAACTTTATGGAAAACAAAAAAATTATATATATATATATATATAGCACAGGAGATATAAAAACAAAATTTCCTTGTTAATATTCAAGGTGTTGCACAAGTATTAGGTCTTAGTTATCAGGGAACCAACTAAAAGAGAATGATATAAAAATAGAAGAAGAAAAAAGAGGATGTGGTGAGTTAAAAAAAGAGATAAAAATACTACGATGCTGATTATAGCAGAAGATAGTTCAACTAGCAAAGAAAAAGGTAAAGTAGTGGAGATGAACAGCTCAAACGCGAACAGTGCTTTCCCTTGAGGTTCTAAAAGGAGATAAAGGGACGAGGCAAAAACATCTAAAAAGGTTAATGTGGGCAGCTGCTGGATGCAAGTTCATGGTGATAAGAATTTATTTTTTATTAGGATGTAAGTAAGCATGGAAGGTACTTATAAAAAGGGACGAATATAACACGAGATAGAAAAATAAAATTCACTCGCCAATGTTAAAAGTGTTGCACAAGTAAGAAGCCTAGTTATTAGGAAACCAATTGAAGAACAATGGGGTAAAAATAGAACTAAAAAAAGGAGGAGGCAGTGGTTAAAAGAAAAAGAGAAAGAAATACTATGATCCAGATTATGGTAGAAGATAGATCAACTGCAAAGGCAAAGGTAAAACAATAAAGACGGATAGCTCAGAATCAAACAGCTCTCTCTCTCTCTCTTGGCGTTCTAAAAAGAATAAACAATGAATTAAATAAACATAAAGAAGATGATGCAGAAACATCTAATATGGTTAAATTGGGAAGATAGCGGCAGTAAATTCATGGTGATAAAAATATATATACTAATCAAGTGCAAGTAACCATGGAAAGTGATGACTAAATAGAAAGATATAACACTGAAGATAGAAGAACAAAATTTAGTTGCCAATGTTCAAGGTGCTGCACAAATAAGAGGCCTGGTTATTAGGGAACTAACCAAAAAAAAAATGGTGGAGCAATAGAAGAGAAAGGAAGAGGCGATGAGTTAGAAAAAGAATAGAACAATACTATAATGCTGATTATGGTAATAAATAGCTCAACTAGCAAAGGGAAAAGTAAAATAATAAAAACGAACATCTAAGAGTAAGATAGCTATTTCTCTTGGGGATACAAAAGGAATAGACAGTGGGTTAAAGAAGATAAATGGGAGGAGGCAGAAAAATCTAAACGAGTTAATGTAGGAAGACAGTGGCAGCAAGTTAATGGTAAAAAAATTTTTAACTTTTAATGGGGTGCAAGTTAGCGCGGAAGCTGATGATAAAAAGGAACAAATGTAACACATGAGATAGAAGAACAAAATTTACTTCCAAATATTCAGGGTGTTACGGAAGTATCCTTGATTATAAGTGAACCAACTGAAAAAAAAAAAAAATTGGTGCAAGAATAAAAGAGATACAAGAGAAACGATGGGTAGCAAGAACATGAGATATAAATACTATGATACTGACTATGACAGAAGATAGCTCAATTGGCAAAAAGAAAGGCAAAACAATGGAGAGGAATAGCCCAGACTCAGAAAAACTCTTCCTTCAGCTTCTAGAAGGAACGGACAGTGGGTTAAATAAAATAAAAATGGGGTAGAAACTTTTGAAAGGGTTAATGTGGGAAGACAGTGGCAGCAAATTCATGTTAATAGAAAAATATTTTTTTAATGGGTGCAAAGGAGGATGGGAGGTATTGATAAAAAGGAAAGAATATGACACAACAGATCAAAGAAAAACCATTTTCTTACTAAAATGTTCTGGGTGTTGCACAACTAAGAGGTCTAGTTATTAAAAAAATAACTAAAGAAGAATGATACAAAAATAGAAGAAGAGGACCGCAAAGGTGGTTTGTTAAAAGAAAAAGAGAGAGAAATACTATGTTACTAATTATGTTAGAAGATAACTCAACTAGCAAATGGAAAGGTAAAGCAATGAAGACGGACAGCTCAGACTCAAATAGCTCTCTCTCTTGGAAATCAAAACGAAATAGACAACGAGTTGAAGAAGATAAAAGGGATGAGGCAGAAACATCTAAAAGGTTAATATGGGACGACAATGGCATCAAGTTCAAGGTGATAAAAATTTTATTTTTAATGGGATGCAAGTGAGCATGGAAGTTGACGATAAAATAGAAGGAATATAACACAGGAGATGGAAGAATAAAATTTGCTTGTCAAAATTCAAGATGTTGCACAAATAAAAAGCTTGGTTATCAGGGAACTAACTGAAGAAGAATGGTGCAGGAATAGAATAAGTGAAACGAGAAGGCAGTGAGTTAGAAGAAGAAGAGGGGAAGATACTATGGTGTTGATCACAGTAGAGATGGCTCAACTGGCAAATAGAAGGTAAAGCAACGGAGAGAAAGATTATGAGGCCTAATTATCAGGGAGCTAACTCAAAAAGAGATAGAAGAAAAAAATTTGCTCACCAATATTCAACGTGTTACACAAGAAAGAGGCCTAATTATCGGGGAGCTAACTCAAAAAGAATGGCGTTGAAATAGACCAAGCAAATAAAGCCAGTGGGTTATAAGAAAAAGAAAGAGAGATACTATGATTCTAATTATAGTAGAAGATAACTCAACGGGCAGACATAAAGCAATAGAGACAAACAACTCAAACTCAGAGCCTTTTTTCTTGGGCTTCTATTAGGAACAAAGAATGGGTTGAAGAAGATAAATGAATGACGTAAAAAATCTAAAGAAAGGGTTAATGTGGGAAGATAGGGCAGTAAGTTCATAGTGATAAAAATTTATTTTTTAATAAAGTGAAAGTGAGCATGGAAGGTTATGATAAAAAAGAAGAAACATAACACAAGAAATAGAAGAAAAAAAAATTGTCGATCAATATTCAAGGTGTTACACAAGTAAGAGGCCTCGGTCATTACTCATTAGGGAACCAACTGAAAAAGAATAGTATGAGAATAGAAGAAGAAAAAGAAGGAGATGGTGAGTTAGAAGAAAAGAGACAAAAATACTATTATACTGATTATGGTAAAAGATAGCTTAACTAGCAAGCAATGAAGACGAATAGCTCAAAGTCAGACAGCTCTTTCACTTAAGGTTCTAAAAGGAAAATACACTGAGCTAAAGAAAATAAAAGGATGACGTAGAAACGTATAAAAGGGTTAAAGTTGGAAGGCACTGGTAGCAAGTTCACGTTGATAAAAATTTATTTTTTAACATGGTGTAAGTGAGTAGGGAATGTGATTATAAAAAGGGAGATATATAACACATGAGATAGAAGAACCAAGTTTATTTCTTAATGTTCAAGGTGTTGCACAAGTAAGTTAAGAACCAACTGAAGAAAAATTTGGTTACTAAAATATTCAAGGTATTGTGCAAGTAAAGTGCCTGGCTATCAAGGAATTAACTAAAGAAGAATGGTATGGTAATAGAAGATAAGGAAGGCAGAGGTCGTGAGTTAAAAAAAGAAGAAAGAAAAATACTATGATGCTAATTATGATAGAAGATAACTCAACTGGCAAATGGAAAGTCAAAGCAATAGAGACGGACAAGTCAGGCTTAAAAAGATCTTCCCTTTGGGAATCCAAATGAAACAAACAATGAGTTAAAGAAGATAAAGAGGATAAGGCAAAAACATCTAAACGGGTTAATATAAAAAGACAGTGACATCAATATCATGTTGGTAAATTTTATTTTTTTAAAGAGGTGCAAATAAACATGGAAGGTTATGATAAAATGGAAGGAATATAAAACGAGGAGATGGAAGAACAAAATTTCCATGCCAACGGAAGAAGAATAGTGCAAGAATAGAAGAAAAAGAAAGGAGGAGGCTGTGAACTAGAAAAAAGAAGAAGAGGGGAAATATAATGATACTGATTACGATGGAAAATAGCTCAGCTGGCAAAGGAAAGGTAAAGCAACAGAGAGGAACAGCTCAGGTTCAGCCAGCTCCTTCACTAGGGATACTAAAAAGGGCAGAAACATCTAAAAAGGTTAATGTGGCATGACAGGGGTAGCAAGTTCCTGTTGATAAAAATTTACTTTTTTATTAGGTTGCAAGTACACATGGATGGTGATGATGAAAGGAGAGGAGTACAACATATGAGACAAGAAAAAAATTTGCTTGCTAATATTTAAGGTATTGCACAAGGAGGCCTATTTTCGAGGAGCCAACTAAAGAAGAATGGTGCGGGAACAAAACAAGAGAATAAAGGAGGCAGTGGGTTAGAAGAAAAAAAGAGAGAGGTACAATGATCCTGATAATGGTAGAGAATAGCTCAACTGGCAAAAGGACAGTCAAAGCAATGTAGACAGACAACTCAAATTCGAACAACTCTTCATCTTGGAGTTCAAAATGGAACAGACAGTAGGTTAAAGAACATAAAGGGGAAGAGACAGATATATCTAAAAGAGTTATTATAAAAAAATAGTGGCAGCAAGTTCATGGTGATAAAAATTTATTTTTTTAATGTGGTAGTGAGCATAGTTGATGATGATAAAAATGAAGGAATATAACACATGTGATAGAAGAACAAACCAAAGGAAAAAATATGGTATAGGAACAAGAGAAGAGAGATAAGGAGGCGGTGGGTTAGAAAGGGCGGAGAGAGAGAGAAACTATGATGATGATTATCCAAAAATATAACTCAGCTGGCAAAGGCAAAGGTAGAGCAATGGAGACAGACAACTCAGACACAGACAACTCAGACACAGACAACTCTTTCTCCTAGTGTTCAAAAAGGAACAAACACTAGGTCAAAGAAGGAAAAAAATGATGAGGTAGAAACATCTAAAAATATTAATGTGGGAAGAGAGTGGAAGCAAGTTCGTGGTGATAAAAATTTATTTTTTAAAAGGGTGCAAGTGAGCATCAAAAGTAATGATAAAAAGGAACAAATATAACACATGGGGTTGAAGAAAAAAAATTTGCATGCCAATCTTATAAATATTACACAAGTAAAAGGTCTAACTATTGGCAAGCCAACTGAAGAAGAATGCTGAAGGAATAAAAAAAATAATGGAGGGGGCGAAGGGTTAGAAAGAAAAGAGAAAGATGCTATGATCCTTATTATGGTAGAAGATAGCTCAACTGGCGAAAGGAAATGTGAAGTAATATAGACGAACAGCTCAAACTCGAATTCTTTTTCTCAAGTTTCAAAAAAGAACAATGGGAAAAAGAACATAAATGGGATGAGGCAGATACATCTAAAAGGGGTAGTGTAAAAAAAAAAACAGTTGCAGCAAGTTCGTGGTGATAAAAATTTATTTTTCATGGAGACTGCCAGGAGTAGGAGAAAGAAAGGGAGACCTAAGAGAAGTTAGAAAGAAACTATTAAATACGACCTTGCCTCTATGTATCCAACGAAAGATATGACCCTAAACAGATTTGATTGGCATCGTCAAATCCATATAACCGACCCCAATGAGAAAATGTTTGGTTTGGTGCAAGTAAGCATAGATGGTGATGATAAAAAGGAAAGAATATAATACATAAGAGAGAAAAATAAAATTTGCTTGACAATGATTCAAGGTGTTGCACAAGTAAGAGGCATTGGTTATCAAGGAATCAATTGAAAAAAGGATGGTGCAGGAATAGAAGAGGAGAAATGAGGTGACGGTAGGTCAGAAGAAGAAGAAGAAAGAGAGACACTATGAAAATGATTTTCCAATAATATAGCTCAGCTGGCAAAAGAAAAGATAAAGCAATAGAGAAGGACAACCCAGACTCAAACAACTCTTTCTCTTGGTTTTCTAAAAGGAATAGACACTAGGTCAAAGAAGGAAAAAAGGGGATGAGGCAGAAACATCTAAAAGGGTTAATGTGGGAAGACAATGGCAACAAGTTAAATGATGATAAAATTTTAGTTTTTAAAGGGTGCAAGTGAGCATGGAAGGTGATGATAAAAAGCAAGGAATATAATTGAAATGAAACAACTTCTTGATTCATAAGTACGAAAATAAAAGAAAACAATGAAAACAAACGAGTGTTATTTGAGAGGAACCATTCTATCACAAATGAGAAATTAATCCCAAAATGAAAATCCCTTTTCATACCCATTTTCCTAGCAATATTTATCTATTTATAGAGTACGACAACAATTAAACGAACTAATTTGATATCCTAACTAACTAATTTGGTTTCATAACAATAACACATGAGATAAAAGAACAAAATTTGCTGGCCAATGTTCAAGTTGTTGCACAAGTAAGAGGCCTTGGTTATCAAGAAAACAAGTGAAGAATAATAGTACAAGAATAGGAAAAGAGAAAGGAGGCAGTGAATTAGAAGAACAAAAGAGAGAAACACTATGATGTTGATTATTATAGCATATAGCTTAACTAATAAAGCGAAAGCTAAAACAATGGAGACGAATAGCTCAGACTCATAGAGCTCTTTCTCTTGGGCTTTTGTAAGGAACAAACAATGAGGTAACGAAGAAAACGATGAGGCAAAAACATCTAAAAGGTTTAATGTGGGAAGCCAAGGGCAACTAATTCAGCTTGATAAAAATTTATTTTTTAATGGAATGTAAGTTAGCACGGAGGATTATGATAAAAAAATAAGGAATATAATACAAGAGATAGAAGAACAAAATTTGCTTGCCAATGTTCAAGGTATTACACAAGTAAGAGACTTCGGTTATGAGGGAACCAACTAAAAAAGAATTATGCAAGAATCAAAGAAGAGAAAGGTGGAGGCAGTGAGTAAGAAGGAGAGAGTGAAATACTATGATATTGACTATGGTAGAAGATAGCACAACTGGCAAAGGAAAAGGTAGAACAATGGAGACGAACAACTCAGACTGGGACAACACTCTCTCTTGAGGTTCTAAAAGGAATAGATACTAAGTTTTAGAAGATAAAGAGATGAGACAGAAATATTTAAAAGGGTTAATGTGAGAAGGCACTTGTAGCAAGTTCATGGAGATAAAAATTTATTTTTTAATGGAGTTTAAGTGAGCATGGAAGGTGATGATAAAAAGGGAGAAATATAACACATGAGACAAAATAACAAAATATGCTTGCCAATGTTAAAGGTATTGTACAAGTAAGAGGCCTGGTTATCAGATAACCAACTAAAGAACAATGGGGTAGAAATAGAACAAGAGAAAAAAGGATGCAGTGGGTTAGAAGAAGAAGAGAGACAAATACTATGATGCTAATTATAGTAGACGATAGTTCAACTGGCAAAGGGAAAGGTAAAGCAATGGAGATGAACAACTTAGACTCAAACAACTCTTTTCCTTAAGGTTATAGAGGAATAGACATTGAGTTAAAGAAGATAAAAGGACAAGACAGAAATATCTAAAAAGGATAATGCGGGAAGGCACTGGTAGCAAGTTCATGGTGACAAAAAATTATTTTTTAATAGAGTGTAAGTGAGCATGGAAAGTAATGATAAAAAGGGAGCAATATAACACATAAGATAGAAGAACAAATTTGCTTGCCAATAGTAAAGGTGTTACACAAGTAAGAGGCCTAGTTATCAGGAAACGGAGGAATAATAGGGCAAAAATTGAACAAGAAAAAGAAGGCGATGGGTCAAAAGAAGAAGAGAGAGAAATACTATGATGCTAATTATGGTAGAAGATAACTCAACTGGCAAAGGAAAAGAAAAGGCAACGGAGATAAACAGCTTAGACTCAAAAAGGCAACGGAGATAAACAGCTTAGACTCAAATAGCTCTCTTTATTAGGGTTCTAAAAAGAACAAACAGTGAATTAAAGAAGATAAATGGGTGATGCAGAAACATCTTATAGGGTTAATGTGGGTTGTTTATGGCAGTAAATTCATGGTGATAAAAATATATATTTTAATGGGGTGCAAGGGACCATAGAAGGTGATGATTAAAGGAAGGAATATAACACGAGATAAAAAAACAAAATTTGTTTGCTAATATTCAAGGTGTTGGACAAATAAGAGGCCTTGTTATTAGAGAACCAATTAAAGAAGAATTGTCCAAAAATAGAAGAAGAGGAATGAGGAGGAGGTGGGCTAGAAGGAGAGAGAAATTATATGATATTGACTTTTGAAGAAGATAGCTTAAATGGTAAAGAGAAAGGTAAAGCAATAGAAATGAACGACTTAGACTCGAACAGTTCTTTCTGATGGGGTTCTAATAGGAATAGATAGTGGGTTAAAGAAAAAAAAAGATGAGACAAAAACATCTAAAAGTGCTAATGTCAGAAGACAGTGGAAGCAATTTCATGGTCATAAAAAATTATTTTTTAATGGAAGGTGATGATAAAAATGAGGGAATATAACACAGGAGATAGAAGAATAAAATTTGCTTGCTAATGTTCAAAGTGTTATAATTACGAAGTTATAAATGTAATCAAGGAAATGAAGGAATGTCTAAGAGTATTCTATTGTTGTTGCATTAGAAAGATACTTAGGAAATTAGTGGCAGAAGGTCATAATAAAGCCAAACTTGTAATAGACCCGGGATGAGTATTTACTCAAAAAAATAAATAAATAAACATATAAACATTGAGAATAATTGCTATTATTCAATGTCTAGGTAGCCGACTTCATATGAATTGTAGTAGGGATAAAATGTTAATGGATGGGCCAAAAGAATTTTATGGGCGGATCCAACCCACTAATCTGAAACCCAACCCACTGCACACCCCTGAACCAAACAAAAATAAAATTTTAATAAGCGGGTAATAAGAGAACTAAAGTAATTCTAGAATGGTATGGAGATAAACCCAGTTCACGGGGAGTGGCAATTCCACCTCTATTGAATCTTATGAACAACGCAACACACTTTTAAAGGTAAATAAAAAACTATACACCAATTTCCTAAATATTGATACATCCTGCAAACACACGAAAATATGAACCAACTAACTGATATCAGGTTCAACCATGATCAACTCTATAATTAATAACTAACTAATTGATATTAGGTGCGTGACAATATCTTTCCACACCAATGATATAGCAAAAGCAAAAGGAAGGGAGGGAA
>QLOD02137071.1:0-20250 GCA_003260245.2 Sideroxylon spinosum | reverse complement strand
TAATACTAACCCAAGACTCTAGTATCTTAGCCTATACTAAGTCTAGTAGTTACATGACACTTTTAATTAAAATTGTTTTGATTATGAATTTGCCAATTACAGTATAATCCCTAACAGAGATGATACATAGAGAATAGCGTAAGGCTACTTGGAGACCCAGGGGCGTCGTAATGCCCTCGCGGTATTTAAATTTTAAATCAGACATAATTTTTACTACGTAACTCCATTTTTTCTAATTATAATGTGTTTCTGGAAAGCTTGTAATAAGACGAAGGCCCTGGAAAATTATTACATCGTTGGGTGATGTAAATAGCATAGTGGAAGACTACTTAGAGATCTGGGGTCGTCATTATGCCGGCACGACTGTTAAGTCTTAAATCGGCCATTACTTCAGCTACGTAACTTCGTTTTCTTATTATAATATGTTTCTGGAAAGCTTGGAATGAGACGAAGGTCCTGGAAAATTATTACATCATCTGGTAACGTAGATAGCTCAGCAGAAGACTATTTGGAGACCTAGGGTCGTCGTTATGTGCGCATTGTTGGTAAATCTTAAATTGGCATAACTTTTGTTACGTTACTTCGTTTTCTTGCTATAATATGTTTTCGAAAAGCTTGCGATGAGACGAAAGCCTTAGAAAATTATCACATCATTGGATGATACGGATAGCACAGCGTAAGACTCATTGGAGACACGGAGGTGTTGTTATGCCTGCACGGTCGTCAAATTTTAAATCGGACATAACTTTTGTTATGTAAGTCCATTTTGTTATTATAATATGTTTCTGGAAAACTTGTAATGAGACAAAGGCCCTAGGAAACTGTTACTTTGAGAACTAGGGTCGTACTTACGCTCGCGCGGACGGTAATTCTTAAATCTGCCATAACTTTTGCTTTGCAACTTCGTTTTCTTATTATGATGTGTTTCCGGAATGATTACGATGAGACGAAGGCCCTGGAAAATTATAACATCATTGTTTGATACAGGTAGCATAGTGTATGACTACTTGGAAACTCAAGGGCGTCGTTATGCCTGCGCGGTCGTAAAATTTTAAATTGGACATAACTTATTCTAGGTCACTCCATTTTGTTATTATATTTTGTTTCTAGAAAGCCTGTAATGAGACGAAGGCCCTAGAAAAATATTACCCAATCTGGTGATGTGGATAGCATACTGGAAGACTACTTGGAGACCTTGGGTCGTCGTTAAGGGCGCGTGGTCTATAAATCTTAAATCGGCATGACTTTTGCTATGTAACTACGTTTTCTCATTCTAATTTGTTTCCGAACAGCTTGCGATGAGACGAAGGCCCTGGAAAATTATCACATCATTGGAAGATACAGATTGCATAGTGGTTATTCAACTTTAAACCGAACATAACTTTTGCTACGTAACTCCATTTTGTTATTATAATATGTTTCTCGAAAACTTGTTACAAGAAGCAGGCCCGGAAAAATTACTACATCATTGTGTGATGTGGATACCATAGCGGAAGACTACTTGGAGAAGTAGGGTCGTCGTTAGGCCCGCGTGGTCCGTAAATCTTAAAACGGCCATAATTTTTTCTTTGCAACTCCCTTTTCTTATTATAATATGTTTCCGGAAACCTTGCGATGAGATAAAGGCCCCCAAAAAAATTATTACATCAAGAAGTGATAATAATAATATAGCATAAGACTACTTGGTGACCCAGGGGCGTTAATATGCCCGCACGGTCGTTAAATTTTAAATCGGATAAAACTTTTGCTCCGTAACTCTGTTTTGTTATTTTAATATGTTTTTGGAAAATTTGTAATGAGATGAAGGCCCTGAGAAATTGTTATATCACTGGGTGACGTAGATGGCTTAGCGAAAGACTACTTAGAGACCTAGGGTCGTCGTTATGCCCACACGGTCAGTAATTTTTAGATCGACCATAATTTTGCTAAGTAACTCCGTTCTCTTATTACGATGTGTTTCCGGAAAGCCTGCGATGAGACGAAGGCCCTGCAAAATAATTAGATGGAGACCTAGGGTCATCGTTATGGGCGCGTGGTTGGTAAATCTAAATTCGGCATAACTTTTGCTACATAACTCCGTTTTCTTATTATAATAAGTTTCTGGACAGCTCGCGATGAGACAAAGACCATGGAAAATTATCACGTCACTTAACGATAATAATAGCATAGCGTAAGACTACTTAGAGGCCCAAGGGCATCGTTCTGCCCCCGCAGTCGTTAAACTTTAAATTGGACATAACTTTTGCGAGGTAACTCCGTTTTCTTATGTAATATGTTTCTTTAGAACTTGTAATATGATGAAGGCCCTGAAAAATTGTTACATCATTGGGTGATGTAAATAGCATTGCGGAAGACTACTGGGAGACTTGGGGTCGTTGTTATGCCCACGCGGTCGTTAAAATCGTAAATCGGCCAAATCTTTTGCTACGTAACTCCGTTTTGTTATTATAATATGTTTTTGGAGAGATTGTAATGAGATGAAAGCCCTGGGAAATTGTCACATCATTGGATGATGTAGATAGCATACAGAAGACTACATGGAGGTCGAGGGTCATCGTTAAGGGCGCGTAGTCTGTAAATCTTAAATCGGCATGACTTTTGCTACGTAACTACGGTTTCTCATTATAATTTGTTTCCGAATAGCTTGCAATGAGACGAAGGCCCTGGAAAATTATCACATCATTGGAAGATACAGATTGCATAGTGCTTATTAAACTTTAAACCGAACATAACTTTTGCTACGTAACTCCGTTTTGTTATTATAATATGTTTCTCGAAAACTTGTTACAAGAAGTAGGCCCGGAAAAATTATTACGTCATTGTGTGATGTGGATACCATAGCAGAAGACTACTTGGAGAAGTAGGGTCGTCGTTAGGCCCGCGCGGTCCGTAAATCTTAAAATGGCCATAACTTTTTCGTTGCAACTCACTTTTCTTATTATAATATGTTTCCGAAAACCTTGCGATGAGACAAAGGCCCCCAAAAATTATTACATCAAGAAGTGATAATAATAACATAGCATAAGACTACTTGGAGACCTAGGGGTGTTAATATGCCGGCACGGTCGTTAAATTTTAAATCGGATAAAACTTTTGCTCCGTAACTCTGTTTTGTTATTTTAATATGTTTCTGAAAAATTTGTAATGAGATGACGGCCCTGAGAAATTGTTATATCACTGGGTGACGTAGATGGCATAGCGAAAGACTACTTGGAGACCTAGGATCGTCGTTATGCCCGCGCGGTCGGTAATTTTTAAATCGACCATAATTTTTCTAAGTAACTCCGTTCTCTTATTACAATGTGTTTCCGGAAAGCCTGCAATGAGACGAAGGCCCTGTAAAATAATTAGATGGAGACCTAAGGTCGTCGTTATGGGCGCGTGGTTGGTAAATCTTAAATCGGCATAACGTTTGCTACATAACTCCGTTTTCATATTATAATAAGTTTCTGGACAGCTGGCGATGAGACAAAGGCCATGGAAAATTATTACGTCACTTAATGATAATAATAGCATAGCGTAAGACTACTTGGAGGCCCAAGGGTGTCGTTCTGCCCCCGCAGTCGTTAAACTTTAAATTGGACATAACTTTTGCTAGGTAACTCTGTTTTCTTATATAATATGTGTCTTCAAAACTTGTAATAAGATGAAGGCCCTGAAAAATTGTTACATCATTGGGTGATGTAAATAGCATTGCGGAACACTACTTGGAGACTTGGGGTCATTGTGTTGCCCACGCGGTCGTTAAAATCGTAAATCGGTCAAATCTTTTGCTACGTAACTCTGTTTTGTTATTATAATATGTTTCCGGAGATATTGTAATGAGATGAAAGCCCTGGTAAATTGTCACATCATTGGATGATGTAGATAGCATGCAGGAGACTACATGGAGGCCGAGGGTCGTCGTTATGTCCGTGCAATCGTCAAATCTTAAATCGGACATAAATTTTGTAACGTAACTCAGTTTTGTTATTATACTATGTTTGTACAAAGCCTGCAATGAGACGAAGGCCCTGGAAATTTATCACATCATTGGATGATACAGTCGTTAAATTTTAAATTGAACATAATTTTTGCTATGTAACTCTGTTTTTATGTTATAATATGTTTCTGGAAAGCTTGTAATAAGAACAAGGCCCTTCAAAATTATTATATCATTGGGTGTCGTAAATAGCATATCAGAAGACTACTTGGGGACCTGGGGTTGTCGTTATGCCCGCACGGCTGTCAAATCGTAAATCGGCCATAACTTCAGCCACGTAACTCCATTTTCTTGTTATAATATGTTTCTGGAAAGCTTGTAATGAGATGAAGGCCTTGGAAACTTATTACATAATCTGGTGATGTAGATAGCATGGCGGAATTATACTTGAGGATCTAGGGTCGTCGTTCTGGGTGCGAGGTTGGTAAATCTTAAATCGGTAAAACTTTTGCTACGTAACTCTATTTTGTTCTTATAATATGTTTTCAGATAGCTTGCGCTGAGACGAAGGCCGTGGAAAATTGTTACATCACTGAATGATAATAATTGCATAGCGTAAGACAACTTGGAGACCCAGGGGCGTCGTTATGCCCGCGCGGTCGTTGAATTTTAAATCGGACATAACTTTTTGTACGTAACTCTGTTTTCTTATGTAATATGATACTTTAAAGCTTGTAATAAGACGAAGGCCCTGAAAAATTACTACATCATTGGGTGATGTAAATAGGAAAGCGGAAGACTACTTAGAAACTTGGGGTCGTTGTTTTGCCACGAGGTGGTCAAAATCTTAAATCGGCCAGATCTTTTGCTACATAACTCCGTTTTATTATTATAATATGTTTCTAGAGAGCATGTAATGAGAGGAAGGCTTTGGAAAGTTATCACATCATTGGATGATACAGATAGCGTAGTGTAAGATACTTGGAGGCCCAGGGGCGTGTTATGCCCGCACGGTCGTCAAATTTTAAATCAAACATAACTTTTACTTCGTAACTCCGTTTTGTTATAATAATATGTTTCTGAAAAGCTTGTAATGAGATTAAGGGCCTGGGAAATTGTTACATCATTGAATGACGTAGATAGCATAGCGTAAGACTACTTTGAACCTTACGGTTGCCGTTATGCCCGCGCGGTCGGTAATTCTTAAATCGGCTGTAACTTTTGCTACGTAACTTTGTTTTCTTATTATAATATGTTTCTGGAAAACCTGCAATGAGACGAAGGCCCTGGAAAATTATAACATCATTGTATGATGTGGATAGCATAACATAAGTCTACTTGGAGACCTAGGGGCGTCATTATGCCCGTGCAGTCATAAAATTTCAAATCGAACATATCTTATTCTACGTAACTCTGTTTTTTTATTATAATATATTTCTGGAAAGGTTGTGATAAGAAAAAGGCCCTAAAAAATTATTACATCATTGGGTGATGTATATAGCATAGCGGATGACTACTTGGAGGCCTGGGGTCGTTTTATGCCTGCCCGACCGTTAAAATTTTAAATCGGCCATAACTTTTGCTACATAACTCCGTTTTCTTAATATAATTGTTTTTGGAAAGCTTTTAATGAGGCGAAGACCCTGGAAAATTATTACTTCATTGCCTTATGTAGATAGCATAGCGGAAGGCTACATGGAGAACTAAGGTTTTCGTTATGCCGGTGCGGTCGTTAAAATCTTCAATCGACCATAACTATTGCTACGTAACTCCGTTTTATTATTATAATATGTTTTTGCAAGGCTTATAACAAGACGAAGGCCCTGGAAAGTAATTACATCATTAGGTGATGTAGACACCATAGCAGAAGTCTGCTTGGAGAAGTAGGGTCGTCGTTATACCCGCACGGTCAGTAAATCTTAAATCGGCCATAACTTTTGCTACGTAACTCCGTTTTCTTAATATAATATGTTTCTGGATAGCTTGCAATGAGACGAAGTCCCTAGAAAATTATTACATCATTGAATGATAATAATATCATAGCGTAAGACTACTTGGAGACCCAGGGGCGTTGTTATGCCCACGCGGTCGTTAAATTTTAAATCGGACATAACTTTTGCTACGTAACTCTGTTTTCTTATATAATACGTTTCTGGAAAGCTTGTAACACAACGAAGGATCTGGAAAATTGTTACATCATTGAGTGATGCAGACAGCATAGCAGAAGACTACTAGGAGACTTGGGGTTGTTGTTATGCCCACATAGTCGTTAAAATCTTAAATCAGCCATATCTTTTGCTACGTAACTCCGTTTTGTTACTCAAATATGTTTCTAAAGCTTGTAATGAGATGAAGGCCCTTGGAAATTTTTACATCATTGGAAGATGTAGATAGGATAGCGGAAGACTACTTGGAGACTGAGGGTCATCGTCATGCCCGTGCGGTCGGTAAATCTTAAATCGACCATAATTTTTGCTACGTAACTCCGTTTTCTTATTACGATGTGTTTTCAAGAAGCTTGTGATCAGACGAAGGCCCTGGAAAATTATAACATCATTGGATAATACTGATAGCATAGCGTTAGACTACTTGGAGACCCAGGGCGTCGTCATGCCTGTGCGGTCGTTAAATTTTAAATCGGACATAACGTTTGCTACGTAATTCCGTTTGCTTACTATAATATGTTTCTGGAAAGCTTGTAATGAGATGGAGGCCCTTGGAAATTCTTACATCATTAGATGATGTAGATAGCATAACGGAAGAGTACTTGGAGACCTAGGGTCGTCGTTATGCCTGCGTGGTCGGTAATTCTTAAATCGGCCATAACTTTTGCTACATAACTCTGTTTTTATGTCTCTGGAAAGCTTATAATGAGACGAAGGCCTTGGAAATTTGTAACACCATTGGATGATACAGATAACATAGCGTAAGACTAAGTGGAGATCCAGGGGTATCATTATGCCCGCGCATTCGTTAATTTTTGAATCGCACATAACTTTCCCTACATAACTCCAGTTTCTTATTATAATATGTTTCTGGTAAGCTTGTAATAAGAAGAAGGGCCCTGGAAAACTATTACATCATTTGGTAATGTAAATAGTATAGCGGAAGACTACTCGGAGACCTGGGGTCGCATTATGCCCGTACGGCTGTTAAATCTTTAATCGGTCATAACTTCAGCAACGTAACTCCGTTTTCTTGCTATAATATCTTTCTGGAAAGCTTGTAATGAGACGAAGGCCCTGGAGAATTATAAATCATTTGGTGATGTAGATAGCATAGCGGAAGACTATTTGGAGACCTAGGGTCGTCGTTACATGCGCGCGGTCGGTAAGTCGTAAATCAGCATAACTTTTGTTATGTAACTACGTTTTCTTGTTACAATATCTTTCCGGACCGCTTATGATGACACGAAACCCCCTGGAATGTTATCACATCATTGGATTATGCAGATAGCATAGCATAAGACTACTTGGCGACCCGGAGGTGTCGTTATGCCTGCGTAGTCGTTAAATTTTAAATCGTACATCACTTTTGCAACGTAACTCCGTTTTGCTATTATAATATGTTTCTAGAAAGCTTGTATTGAGATAAACGCCCTGGGAAACATGTAGATAGCATAGTGGAAGACTACTTGTAGATCTAGGGTCGTCGTTATGCCCGCGCGGTCGATAATTTTTTAATCGGCCTTAACTTTTGCTATGTAACTCCGTTTTCTTACTATGATGTGTTTCTAGAAAGCTTGCGACGAGATGAAGGCCTTGGAAAATTATTACGTCATTAGATGATACAGATAGCATAGCGTAAGACTACTTGGACACTTGGGGCATCGTTGCGACCTCGCGGTCTTTAAATTTAAAATTGGCCATAACTTTTTCTATGTAACTCCATTTTCTTATTATAATATGTTTCTAGAAAGCATTTAATGAGTCGAAGGCCCTAGAAAATTATTCCATCATTAGTTGATACAGATAGCTTAGCGCTAGACTATTTGTGGCATCGTTAAATTTTAAATCAAATATAACTTTGCTATGTAACTCCATTTTATTATTATAATATGTTTTTGGAAAGATGGTAATGAGATGAATGCCCTGAAAAATTATTACATCATTGGGTGATGTAAATAGCATAGCGGAAGACTACATGGAGACCTGGGGTCATCGTTATGTCTGCTCGGTCGTTAAATTTTAAAACGGGCATAACTTTTGCTACGTAACTCCGTTTTTTTGTTATAATATGTTTCTGTAAAGCTTGTAAAAAGACGAAGGCTCTGGAAAATTATTACATCATTAGGTAACGTAAATATTATAGCGGAAGACTACTTGGAGACCTGGGGTCGTTGTTATGCCCGCACCGTTGTTACATATTAAATCGACTATAACTTCAATTACGTGACTCCGTTTTCTACTTATAGTATGTTTCTGGAAAGCTTGTAATGAGACGAAAACCCTGGAAATTATTTCCTAGTCCAGCAATATAGCTAGCATAGCAGAAGACTAGTTGGAAAACTAGGATCGTCATTATGGGCGCGTGGTCAGCAATTCTTAAATCGACATAACTTTTTCTACGCAACTCCATTTTCTTATTATATTATGTTTCCAGACCACTTGCGATGAGATGAAGAACTTGGAAAATTATCACATCATTAGAGGATATAGATAGCATAGTGTAAGACTACTTGGAAAGCTTGTAATGAGATGAAGGCCCTGGAAGTTGTCACTTCATTGGGAGATGTAGATAGCATAGCGTAAGACTATTTTGGGACCTAGGGTCGTCGTTATGCCCGTGTGGTCGGATATAACTTTTGCTATAAAACTCCGTTTTGTTATTATAATATGTTTCTGGAAAGCTTGTAATGAGAAGAAGGTACTGGAAAATTATTACATCATTAGGTATTATAAATAGCATAGCGAAAGACTACTTGGAGATCTCGTGTCGTTGTTTTGCCCGAACGGCTGTTAAATCTTAAATCGGCCATAACTTCAGCTACGTAACTCCATTTTCTTGTTATAATATGTTTCTGGAAAGCTTGTAATGAGACGAAGGCCCTGAAAAATTATAACATAATCTAGTGATGTAGATAGCATAGCAGAGGACTACTTGGAGACCTAGGGTCATCGTTATTGGCGCGTGGTTAGTAAATCTTAAATCGGCATAACTTTTGCTACGTAACTTCATTTTCTTATTATAATATGTTTCCGGACAGCTTAAGATGAGACGAAGGCCCTTGAAAATTATTACATCACTGAACAATAACAATAACGTAGCGTAAGACTACTTGGAGGCCTAGAGGTGTCGTTATAATATGTTTCATCAAAGCTTGTAATAATACAAAGGCCCTTGATAATTATTGCATCATTGGATTGTGTAAACAGCATAGCGGAAGACTACTTGGAGACCTAGGCTCGTCGTTATGCCCGCGCGATCAGTTATTCTTGAATTGTCCATAACTTTTCCTACGTAACTCTGTTTTGTTACTATAACATGATTCTGGAAAGCTTGTAATGAGATGAAGGCCCTGGAAAATTATTACATCATTGGATGATGTAAATAGCATAGCAGAAGACTACTTGGAGACCTGGGGTCATTATTATGCCCACACGGTCGTTAAATTTTAAATCGAACATAACCTTTGCTATATAACTCTATTTTGTTATTACAATATGTTTCTAGAATGTTTGTAATGAGATGAAGGCCCTGGAAAATTGTTACATCTTTGGGTGATGTAGATAGCATAGCGGAAGACTACTTGGAGACCTAGGCTCGTCGTTATGCCTACGCGGTCAATAATTTTTAAATCGGCCATAATCTTTGTTACGTAACTCCGTTTTCTTATTATGATGTGTTTCTGGAAGGCTTGCAATGAGACGAAGGCCCTGTAAAATTATTACATCATTGGATGATACAGATAACATAGCGTAAGACTACTTAGACACCTAGGGGTATCGTTTTGCCCGCGCAGTCGTTAAATTTTAAATCGGATATAACTTTAGCTACGTTAACTCAGTTTTATTATTGTAATATGTTTTTGGAAAAATTATAAGAAGATGAATGCCCTGAAAAATTATTACATCATTGGGTGAAGTAAATAGCATAGCGGAATATTACATGGAGATCTGGGGTTGTCGCTATGTTCGTGCGGTCTTTAAATCTTAAATCGGACATAACTTTTGCTACATAGCTCAGTTCTGTTATTATTATATATTTCTGCAAAGCCTATAATGAGATGAAGGCCTTGGAAATTTATTACATCATTGGACGATACAGACAACATAGCGTAAGGCTAAGTGGAGACCTAGGGGCGTCGTTATGCTCGCGTAGTCGTTAGATTTTAAACCAGACATAACTCTTGCTACGTAGCTCCGTTTTCTTACTATAATATGTTTCTGGAAAGCTTGTAATAAGAAGAAAGCCCATGAAAATTATTACATCATTAGGTGTTGTAAATAGCATAGTAGAAGACTACTTGGAGACCTGCGGTCGTCGTTATGCCCGCACGGCTGTTAAATCTTAGATCGGCTGCAATTTTTAGCTACGTAACTCCATTTTCTTATATAATCTGTTTCTCAAAGCTTGTAATAAGATGAAGGCTTTGAAAATTATTACATCATTGGGTGATGCAAATCACATAGTGGAAGACTACTTGGAGACTTGGGGCTCGTTATTATGCGCACGCAGTCGTTAAAATCTTAAATCGGCCAGATCTTTTGCTACATAACTCTGTTTTGTTATATAATTTATTTCTGGAAAGCTTATAATGAGAAGATGGCCCTGGGAAAATTTCATTTTATTGGATGATGTAGATAGCATAGCGGAAGACTACATGGAGACCTAGGGTCGTCGTTATGCCCATGCGGTCGGTAATTCTTAAATCGGCCTAACTTTTGCAACGTAACTCCATTTTGTTATTATGATGTGTTTCCAGAAAGCTTGTGATGAGATGAAGGTCCTGGAAAATTATAACATCTTTGGATGATACACATAGCATAGCGTCAGACTACTTGGAGACCTAGGGCGTCGTTATGCCCACATGTTCAATAAGTTTTAAGTCGAACATAACTTATTCTACGTAAATCCATTTTGTTATTATAATATGTTTCTGGAAAGCCTGTTATGAGGCGAAGACCCTAAAAAAATATTACCTAATCTGGTATGTAGATAGCATACCGGAAGACTACTTGGAGACCTTGGGTCATTGTTATGGGCGCGCGGTCAGTAAATCTTAAATCGGTATGACTTTTGCTATGTAACTCTGTTTTTTTATTATAATTTGTTTCCGGACATCTTACGATGAGGCGAAGGCACTGGAAATTTATCACATCATTGGAAGATACGGACTGCATAGTGTAAGACAACTTGAAGACCCAAGGGCGTCGTTATGACCACGCGGTCGTTAAATTTTGAATCAGACATAATTTTTGCTACGTAACTCTATTTTGTTGTTATAATATGTATCTGGAAAACTTGTTACAACGCGCAGGCCTTGGAAAATTATTACATCATTGGGTGATGTAGATACCATAGCGGAAGACTACTTGGAGAACTAGGGTCGTCGTTAGGCCCGCGCCATCCGAAAATCTTAAATCGGTCATAATTTTTGCTACGTAACTCCGTTTTCTTATTATAATATGTTTCTGGACACCTTGTGATGAGACAAAGGCCGCCGAAAATTATTACATCAATGAGTGATAATAATAACATAGCGTAAGATTACTTGGAGACCCAGGGGCGTTGTTATGCCCGCGCGATCGTGAAATTATAAATCGGACAGAACTTTTGCTATGTAACTCTGTTTTGTTATTATAATATGTTTCTAGAATGTTTGTAATGAGATGAAGGCCCTGGGAAATTGTTCCATCACCGATTGATGTCGATGGGATAACGGAAGACTACTTGGAGACCTAGGGTCGTCGTAATGCCCACGCGGTCGGTAATTTTCAAATCGGCCATAATTTTGCTAAGTAACTCCATTTTCTTATTACGATGTGTGTCCAGAAAACTTGCGATGAGACGAAGGTCCTGGAAAATAATTACATGGAGACCTGGCATCGTCGTTATGGGTGTGTGGCCGGTAACTCTTAAATCGGCATAACTTTTGCTACGTAACTCTGTTTTGTTACCATAATATGTTTCTGGACAGCTTGCAATGAGACAAAGGTCGTGGAAAATTATTACGTCATTGAATGGTAATAATAGCATACCATAAGACTACTTGGAGGTCCAGGGATGTCATTCTACCCCCGTGGTCATTAAAATTTAAATCAGGCATAACTTTTGCTCGGTAACACCATTTTCTTATGTAATATGTTTCTTCAAAGCTTGTAATAAGACAATGGCCCTGAAAAATTATTACATCATTAGGTGATGTAAATAGCATTACGGAAGACTACTGGGAGACTTAGGGTCGTTGTTATGCCCACGCGGTCGTTAAAATCGTAAATCGGCCAAATCTTTTGTTACGTAACTCCGTTTTGTTATTATAATATGTTTCTGGAGAGCTTGTAATAAGATGAAGGCCCTTGGAAATTGTCACATCATTGGATGATGTAGATAGCATGCGGAAGACTACATGGAGGCCGGGGGTCATTGTTATGTCCGTGTGGTCGTCAAATCTTAAATCAGACATAACTTTTGTTACGTAACATAGTTTTGTTAATATACTATATTTCTACAAAGCCTGTAATGAGACGAAGGCCCTAGAAATTTATTACATCATTGGATGATACATACAGCATAGCCTAAGACTAAGTGGAGACTAAGGGGCGTCGTTATGCCTGCGTGGTCGTCAAATTTTAAATCGGACATAACTTTTGCTATGTAACATTTTTTTTATTATAATATATTTCTGGAAAGGTTGTAATAAAAGGAAGGCCCTTGAAAATTATTACATCATTGGGTGTTGTAAATAGCATAGCGGAAGACTATTTGGAGACTTGGGGTTGTCGTTATGCCCGCACGGCTGTTAAATCTTAAATCGGCCATAACTTCGGCTACGTAACTCCATTTTCTTGTTATAATATGTTTCTGGAAAACTTATAATGAGATGAAGGCCTTGGAAAATTATTACATAATCTGTTGATGTAGATAGCAGAGCGGAAGACTACTTGGAGACCTAGGGTCGTCGTTATAGGTGCGTGGTTGGTAAACCTGAAATCGGCATAATTTTTGCTACGTAACTCTATTTTCTTATTATAATATGTTTCCAGACAGCTTGCGATGAGACAAAGGCCGTGGAAAATTATTACGTCACTAAATGATAATAATAGCATAGCGTAAGACTACTTGGAGACCTAGGGCGTCGTTAAGCCCGCGCGGTCGTTAAATTTTAAATCGAATATAACTTTTGTTATGTGACTCCGTTTTCTTATGGAATACATTTCTTCAAAGCTTGTAATAAGACGAATGCCCTAAAAAATTATTACATCATTGGGTGATGTAAATAGCATAGCGGAAGACTACTTGGAGACTTGGGGTCGTTGTTATGCCCACATGATCGTTAAAATCTTAAATTGGCCAGATCTTTTGCTAGTAACTCCGTTTTATTATTATAATATGTTTCTAGAAAGCTTGTAATGAGAGGAAGGCCTTGGAAAATTATCATATGATTGGATGGTACAGATAGCGTAGCGAAAGACTACTTGATCCAGGAGCGTCGTTATGCCGCGCGGTCGTGAAGTTTTAAATTGGACATAACTTTTGCTACGTAACTCCGTTTTGTTATTATAATATGTTTTTGGAAAGCTTGTAAGAAGATGAAGGCCCTGGGAAATTGTTACATCATTGGGTGATGTTGATAGCATAGCGGAAGACTACTTTTGAGACCTAGGGTCGTCGTTATGCCCGCGTGGTCGGCAATTCTTAAATCGGCCGTAACTTTTGCTCTGTAACTTTGCTTTCTTATTATGATGTGTTTCCGAAAAACTTGCGATGAGACGAAGGCCCTGGAAAATTATAACGTCATTGTATGATGTAGCTAGCATAGCGTAAGAGTATTTGGAGACTCAGGGGTGACGTTATGCCCGCGCGGTCGTAAAATTTTGAATCTGACATATCTTATTCTACGTAACTCCGTTTTGTTATTATAATACGTTTCTAGATAGTTTGTAATAAGACAAAGGCCCTGAGAAATTATTGCATAATCTAGTGATGTAGATAGCATAGCAGAGGACTACTTGGAGACCTAGGGTCGTCGTTATTGGTGCGTGGTAAGTAAATTTTATATCGGAATAACTTTTGCCACGTAACTCCGTTTTGTTACTATAACATGTTTCTGGAAAGCTTGTAATGAGATGAAGGCCGGCGAAAATTATTACATCATTGGGTAATGTAAATAGCATAGCAGAAGATTACTTTGAGGCCTAGGATCTTTGTTAAGCTTGCGCCATCGTTAAATTTTGAATCGGACAGAACCTTTGCTACGTAACTTTGTTTCGTTATTACAATATGTTTTTGGAAAGTTTGTAATGAGATGAAGGCCCTGGGAAATTGCTACGTCATTGGGTGATGTAGATGGCATAGCGGAAGACTACTTGGAAACCTAGGATTGTCGTTATGCCCGCGGGGTCGGTAATTTTTAAATCGGCCATAATCTTTGCTACATAACTCCGTTTTCTTATTATGATGTTTCTAGAAAGCATGCGATGAGACGAAGATCTTGGAAAATTATTACGTCATTGGATGATACAGATTACATAGCGTCAGACTACTTGGATAGCCAGGGGCATCGTTTTGCCCGCGTGGTAGTTAAATTTTAAATCGGACATAACTTTTGGTACGTTAACTCTGTTTTATTATTACAATATGTTCTTGGAAAAATTGGAAGAAGACGAATGTCCTGAAAAATTATTACATCATTAGATGATGTAAATAGCATAGCAGAAGACTCCATGGAGGCCTGGGGTCATCGTCATGTCCGTACAGTCGTTAAATCTTAAATCAGACATAACTGTTACCACGTAACTTAGTTTTGTTATTATTATAAATTTCTGCAAAGCTAGTAATTAGACAAAGGCCCTGGAAGTTTATTACATCATTGGATGATACAGATAACATAGCGTAAGACTAAGTAGAGACCCAAGGGCGTCGTTATGCTTGTGCGGTAGTTAAATTTTAAATTGGACATAACTTTTGCTACGTAACTCCATTTTCTTATTATAATATGTTTCTGGAAAGCTTGTAATAAGAAGAAGGCCTTTGAAAATTATTACATCATTGGGTGTTGTAAATACCATAGCAGAAGACTACTTAGAGACCAGGAGTCGTCGTTATGGCCGCACGGCTGTTAAATCTTAAATTGGCCATAACTTCAGCTACGTAACTCCATTTTCTTGTTGTAATATGTTTCCGAAAAGCTTTTAATGAGATGAAGGCCTTGGAAAATTATTACATAATCTGGTGATGCAGATTGCATAGCAGAAGACTACTTGGAGACCTAGGGTCGTTGTTATGTGCGCGTGGTCGGAAAATCTTAAATCGGCATAACTTTCGCTACGTAACTCCGTTTTCTTATTATAATATGTTTTCGGACAGCATGCGATGAGACGAAGGTCATGGAAAATTGTTACATCACTGAATGATAATAATAGCATAGCATAAGACTACTTGGAGACCTAGGAGCATCGTTTTATCCGCGCAGTCGTTAAAGTTTAAATCGGACATAACTTTTGATACGTAATACCATTTTCTTATATAGTACGTTTTCTTCAAAGCTTGTAATAAGACGAAGGCCCTAAAAAATTATTACATCATTGGGTGATGTAAATAGCAGAGCGGAAGACTAATTGGAGACTTGGGGTCGTTGTTATACCCACGCGGTCATTAAAATCTTAAATCAGCCAGATCTTTTGCTACTATTGGACGATGTAGATAGCATAGCGGAAGACTACTTGGAGACCTAGGGTCATCATTATGCCCACGCGGTCAGTAATTCTTAAATCGGCCATAGCTTTCGCTTCGTAACTCCGTTTTCTTATTATGTTGTGTTTTCGGAAAGCTTGTGATGAGAGGAAGGCCCCGGAACATTTTAACATCATTGGATAATATAGACAACATACGTAAGACTACTTGGAGACCCAGGAGCATCGTTATGCCCGTGGGGTTGTTAAATTTTAAATCAGACATAACTTTTGCTATGTAACTCCGTTTTATTACTATAACATGTTTCTAAAAGCTTGTAATGAGATGAAGGCCCTTAAAAATTGTTACATCATTGGGTGATGTAGATGGCACAACGACAAAGCACAAGCCTAGCTATCAAAGCAGGATTGCCAACTACTGTCAGAAGACTACTTGGATACCTAGGGTTGTCATTATACCCGCGCGGTCGGTAAATCTTAAATCGACCATAACTTTTGCTACGTAACTCCATTTTCTTATTACGATGTGTTTCTGGAAAGCTTACGATGAGACGAGGGCCTTGAAAATCATAACATCATTGGATGATATAGACAACATAGCGTAAGACTACTTGCAGACCCAGGGGCATCGTTACGCCCGTGCGGTCGTTTAACTTTAAATCGAACATAACTTTTGCTGCGTAACTCTGTTTTTCCTTATTATGATATGTTTCTGGACAGCTTGTAATAAGAAGAAGGCCCGAGAAAATTATTACATTATTGGGTGATGTAAAATAGCATAGCGAAAGACTACTTGGAGACCTGGGGCCGCCATTATACCGGCTCGGCTATTAAATCTTAAATCGGCCATTACTTCAGCTACGTAACACCGTTTTCTTATTATAATTTATTTTTGGAAAGCTTGTAACAAGATAAAGGATCTGGAAAATTATTACATCACCTGGTGATGTAGATAGCTTAGCGGAAGAGTATTTGGTGACCTAAGGGCATCGTTATGTGCGCGCGCTCGGTAAATCTTAAATCTGCATAACTTTTGCTATGTAACTTCGTTTTCTTATTGCAATGTGTTTCCGAAAAGCTTGCAATGAGACGAGGGCCCTTGAAAATTATCACATCATTGGATGATACAAATAGCATAGCGTAAGACTACTTGAAGACCCAGGGGCATCGTTATGCCTGCCTAGTCGTCAAATTTTAAATCGGACATAACTTTTGATACGTAACTCGTTTCGTTATTATAATATGTTTCTAGAAAGCTTGTAATGAGATGAAGGCCCAGGGATATTGTTACATCATTCGGTGACGTAGATAGCATAACGGAAGGCTACTTTGAGACCTAGGGTCGTAGTTATGCCCGTGCGGCCGACAATTCTTAAAGCGGTTGTAACTTTTTCTATGTAACTTTGTTTTCTTGTTATGATGTGTTTTCAGAAAGCTTACGATGAGATGAAAGCCCTGGAAAACTATTACATCACTGAATGATAATAATAACGAAGCATAAGACTCCATGGAGACCCAGGGGCGTCGTTATGCTCGTGCGGTCGTTAAATTTTAAATTGCACATAACTTTTGCTACGTTACTTCGTTTTCTTATGTAACATGTTTCTTCGAAGCTTGTAATAAGCCGAAGGAGTCTGGAAAATTATTACATGATTGGGTGATGTAAATAGCATAGCGGAAGAATACTTGGAGACTTGGGGTCATTGTTATGCCCACGGCGATTGTTAAAATCTTAAATCAGCTAGATCTATTGCTACGTAACTTTGTTTTATTATTATAATCTGTTTGCGGGAAGCTTGTAATGAGATGAAGGCCCTATGAAATTGTTACATCTTTGGATGATATAGATAGCATAGCAAAAGACTACTTGGAGACCTAGGGTCATCGTTATGCCCACGCGGTCGGTAATTCTTAAATCGGCCATAACTTTTGATGAGTAACTTCGTTTTGTTTTTATAATATGTTTCTTGAAAGTTTGTAATGAGATGAAGGCCCTGGGAAATTGTTTCCTAATTGGGTGACGTAAATAGCATAGCAGAAGATTACTTGGAGACTTAGGGCCGTATTTATGTCCACGCGGTCGGTAATTCATAAATCGGCCATAACTTTTGCTACATAACTCCATTTTCTTATTATGATGTGTTTCCCGAAAGCTTACGATAAGACGAAGAACCTGGAAAATTATAACATCATTGGATGATATAGATAGCGTTGCGTAAGACTACTTGGAGACGCAGGGACGTCAAAATGCCTGCACAGTCGTTAAATTTTAAATTGGATAAGTTTTGCTATGTAACTTCATTTCTTATCATGATGTGTTTCCAGATAGCTTGCGATGAGACAAAGGCCCAGGAATATTATAACATCATTGGATGATATAGACAGCATAGCTTAAGACTACTTGGAGACCCAGGGGTGTCGTTATCCCCGTGCGGTCGTTAACTTTTAAATCGGACATAACTTTTGCCACGTAACTCTATTTTATTGTTATAATATGTTTCGGGAAAGCTTGTAATAGGAAGAAGGCCCTTCAAAATTATTACATCATTGGGTGACGTAAATAGCATAGCAGAAGACTACATGGAGGCCTGGGATCGTCCTTATGTCCGTTCGGTTGTTAAATCTTAAATCGGGCATAACTTTTTCTACGTAACTCCGTTTTCTTATTATAATACATTTCCGAACAGTTTACGATGAGACGAAGGCCCTGCAAAATTATTACATCACTGAATGATAATAATAACATAGCGTCGTTATGCCCGCACGGTCGTTAAATTTTAAATCGGACATAACTTTTACTACGTAACTCCGTTTTCTTATTATAATATATTTCTGGAAAGCTTGTAATAAGAAAAAGGCCCGGGAAAATTATTACAATATTGGGTGATGTAAATAGCATAGCAGAACACTACTTTGAGACCTAGGGTCGTCGTTATGCCCGCGCAGTCGGTAATTCTTAAATCGCAATAACTTTTGCTACGTAACTTCGTTTTCTTGTTACGTTGTGTTTCCGAAAATCTTATGATGAGACGAAGGCCTTGTAAAATTATAATACCATTGTATGATACAGATAGCATTGTGTAAGACCTCTTGGAGACCCAGAGGTTTAGTTATGCCCGCGTGATCGTAAAATTTAAATCGGACATAACTTATTCTACGTAACTCTGTTTTTTTTTATAATATGTTTCTGGAAAGCCCGTAATGAGACAAAGGCCCTAGAAAATTATTACCTAATCTGGTGATGTAGATAGCATAGCTTTCTACTACATAACTCCGTTTGGTTATTATAATATATTTCTGGAAAGCATTAGTAAGTCGAAGGCCCTGGGAAGTTGTTACTTCATTGGGTGATATAGATAGCATAGCAGAAGACTACTTGGAGACCTAAGCGCATCGTTAAATTTTAAATCGGTCATAACTTTTGTTATGTAGCTCTGTTTTTCTTACTATGATATGTTTCTGGAAAGCTTGCGATGAGATAATGGCCCTGGAAAATTATTACATCATTGGATGATACAGATAACATAGCGTAAGACTACTTGGACACCTAGGGGCGTCATTACGACCGTGCGGTCGTTAAATTTAAAATCGACCATAAGTTTTTCCAAATAACTCTATTCTCTTATCATAGTATGTTTCTGGAAAGCATGTAATGAGTCAAAGGCCCTGGAAAATTATTCCATCATTAGCTGATACAGATAACTTAGCTTTGGACTACTTGTAGACCCAGGGGCATCTTAAAATTTTAAATCGAATATAACTTTTGCGACGTAACTCCGTTTTATTATTATAATATGTTTTTGGAAAAATGACAATGAGACGAATGCTGTGAAAAATTATTACATCATTGGGTGATGTAAATAGCATAGCGGAAGACTATATGGAGACCTCGGGTCGTCATTATGGCTATTCGGTCATAAATCTTAGATCGGCCATAACGTTTTCAAAGTAACTCCGTTTTCTTACTATAAGATGTTTCTGGAAAGCTTGTAATAAGAAGAAGGCCCTGGCAAATCATTACATCATTGGGTGTTGAAAATGGTGTAGCGGAAGACTACTTGGTGACCTAGTGTCGTCGTTATGCCCGCACGGCTATTAAATCTTAAATCGGCCATAACTTCAGCTACATAGCTCAATTTTCTTATTATAATATATTTCGGGAAAGCTTGTATTGAGACGAAGGCCCTGGAAAATTTTTTCGTAATTTGGTGATGTAGATAGCACAGCAGAAGACTACTGGGGTTATTATTAACGCGTGGTCGGTAAATCTTAAATCGGCATACCTTTTGCTATGTAACTTCGTTTCCTTATTAGAATATGTTTCTGGATAGCTTGCGATGAGATGAAGGCTCTCAAAATTTATCACGTCATTGGATGATACAGATAGCATCGCGTAAGACTACTTGGATACCAAGGGGCGTTGTTATGCCCGTGCGGTCATGAAATTTTAAATCGGACATAACTTTTGCTACG
>QLOD02137053.1:0-20260 GCA_003260245.2 Sideroxylon spinosum | reverse complement strand
CCGACGGCGTTTCTTGACGATCGCCATTGAACTCAAATTCAAACTCTCAAGAGGAAATTAAATTTTCACACACAGAGAAAGAGACAGAGCGAGAGAGAGCGCACTGGAATTCAACGAATCTAAATTTGAAAAATATATATATATATTTGTGTTTTGCAGAAGGATTGGGATTTTGGGTTTTAGGAAACTTTCAACGCAGGAAACGCTTGAGTGCTGAACAAGTAGTATGAGCTCGTGAAATTTTATAAGTTTCCTTTCCAAGTTTGGGTTGGAAACCGAATTATGGCGGGATTTTCAGTATATCGACTTCTACTCATTATGATAAGTGGAAGTATCACTTTGGTTTCAACGGCCTTCTAAGGCCAGTGTTTTCCAATTATACCCCTCTTATTTTTACTTTATTACTATCTTTTTTTTTCTTTCTCTTTTTTGGTTTTTTTTATCTCTAGTATAATAAGTGAAAATATTCCTCTAGTTTTCAATGACTGTTTTGGGCCATTTTTTCAATTATACACTTTTTATTTTTGATTTATTACTATTTTGCTCTTTCATTTTTTTGGATTTTTTTTGTTTGTTTTCTTTTTTTCAGTAACGATAAAAGCCTTTTTGATACATTTTTTTTTTCAATATTGACTTTTTTCTTATTTATGCTTTATTACTGTTTTACCTTTTTTGCGTATCGTTTTTTAAATTTTTTTAAGATTTATGTTTTTTTTATTTCTATTTTGATTTTGATTTTTTTTCTTAGAATTAAGATTTTTTTTTTTCTATTCAGTATATATATTCTATATAATAAGTCGTAATACACTTTCAATGTTATTTTTATCAATTATTTTAAGGTAAAGTACAATAACCTTTAGTCCTACATGTTTCAATTGTAATAGTTAAATCCTTATACTTTCGATTAAGCAATAAATTGATCCTTCCATTAGTTAACCGTTAGACACAATCGTTAAACCAAGAATAAAAAGGTAATTTCTCCTACAGTTACTCTGAGTGTTACTTTAATCTTTCACGTTTCAATTGTACCAGTCAAATCCTTCTACTTTTAGTGTACATTTGAAATATATTTTATTAAATTGTATGACATATTATAATTTGAAATATATCTTATTAAATTAATTTTAATAAATAATATCATTAATTTATATTTAATAAATAGCATAATTAAATTATATTTAATATATTTTATTTCTATTGAATTAACTTATTTTTAATAAATAATACGATTACATTAATAATATAATTAAAATAATATTTAATGTAGTTTAGTTAATGTGGAATATATTTTACAAAATTCAATTAATTTTTTAAAAAATTAATAAAATTAAATATTTTATTAAAGAGTGATTCAATAGTTTCATTCATAGTTGTTATAACTAATGGAATAGGATCAAAAGAGTCACATAGATAAATTTGTCATATCGAGTTAAATAAATACAAAATTATATATATATATATATATATAGAAAATTAAAAAGATAGAAAATTCAAAAAATAGTGATTCTTGGATTGTATGGTAACGTTGGTTTTTTTTTTTTTGGTTTAACTTTTAATTTTTTGGTTTTCTTTCCCGCGATAAATTGTTTTTAAAATAAAAATGTAATAACCCTAAAAATTTAACTTTTTAATATATTTATTATTTTAATATATTATTTAAAAAATTAATTTTTATAATATATTCTTATTTTATAAAAAAAATGGAACTAACTTACTTAATAGGTCGGAAGAGAGATATTCAGAAAATTCGATTTCGGCTGAAGCCTTCTAGAACTTCTCTTTGCTTTGGTTGGCTTCCATATTTATATGTATATGATACATATGTTTGATGATTGGTGTACTAAAATGGAAATGGTGACACGTGGCACTCAAGGCATTGATGTCTGGCACCTTAAATCCTTATCCTTGATTAGTTATCCTTTACTGCTACTAGCCTTCATGAATCAATCATTTCGTCCCTTTCCTCATGTATCACCCCTACCAATGAGTCATATCCACCCCCTAAGGATATATACATGTTATATTGTGAACGAAGAAAGACGAACAAAGGAAAGAAAAAAAAAAGAATAAAAAAAAGAGAAAAAGAAAAAGAAAAAGAAAAAGAAAAAGAAAAAAAGAAGAAGGAAAAAAAAGATGGGAGAGAAAAAGAAGTAAGAAAGCGCAGAATATCAGGGTTTTGATAATATCGACGTCGTGATCGTCGTGACAGTGCCGGATTGGGGCACTTTTGCCCAAGGGGAAAGATACGAAATAGCGAAATTTTTAACTTTGGGATTTCTTATTCTTTGAGGTAGGAAATTAGTGTATTATTTATACTTTTTATAATGTTTAATTTCTTTAATAGAAAATGAACATGAGAATAGTTTTGACATATTCTAAAACGCAAAATTTTAAGTTTTTAAACCAAACCTAATCTTTCTTTAAGAAAGAAATTAAACAATAAAGAAATTGTGAGTCAGTATTCGTTTTGTTTTTTCCTTGGCACCTGTATTTCTCTTGATTGGGCTAATTTTAATCTTTTGTTATGAAATATTAGAAAATGGTAAAAAAATATACAATATTTAGTAAAGGTATAATTGTGGGTTAAGATTATATATTATTAAATTAATATTAAGCTTGATAGTCAAATTTCGATGACATTAAAATTATGACAAGATTTATAAGATTTACTATCCAATGCTGAGATATGCTATGATATGTTAAAATAGGATGAATATGTGTTCTTTTCAGACAGAGACATGAATTTATGAAATCTAATATATCCACAGACGTTATTCGTAAATTTTAATAAAAGGAAAGTTAAACATAAGAAAATATTGATTTTGGGGAAAGTGAGGATACTATACAAAATAGGGATGGTTATGAGATACCTTTAGGTCGAAAGACCTTAAACCTATACACGGCTGGGTAATCATGCCCATGGACTAGTAATCCACAATGAGGACAAAAAATAGTAAGGCTCTTTATGGCCTTTATACTCGAATCTATAAACGACAGCGTGGGGGTGTTTCATGACCCATATACATACATACGAATTGGCGATAATTTGGACAACCACTGTAATTGTGGGATAGTCTTATAGAGTATCCTTCCCTACCTTGGGAAAAGCAAATAATAAAGGAAGAAAGGTTGACAAGAGAATTAAAAGTTACAAATTAATGTGGTCCTATTTTGCTATGTGTTGATGTATTCGGTGATTTCTTGCTCTATCATTGTTCTTATGTGATTCCTAAAAGATATTATAAAAGACAGATTTCTATACACCATGAACACAAATGGTTTGGTGCACACGTCTCTATAGACTGTATTGTAGGTGTAGAGTCTGAGATCTAAGAGGGCTGGCACAATTTTTTAAAACCATACGGTTCTATTGAGTAGTCTTATGACTTGGATGTGGTAAATTTTAAAAGTTTATGTATATAAAATATCACTTTGCAAATAAATGAGACTTATGTTATCCGGTTTTAATTTAATTCAATGTGTGTATTTTATTAATAAAATGATTATTATTGTTATTTATATTATTAAATAGAATGGTCGGTGACTTAGCAAAGTAAATAGTGATATAATAATGGACCAGATGCGTTAAATTTTACACTTTATCTCACTCTACCGAATCTCAAGTTTTTTGGGGTGTGACAGGTTGGTATTAGAGCCAATTTTAGAATACCTAGGGGACAGTGGGAGTCTAACATTACATGTTACATGCTTATGTGTTATAACCAACATTTAGTTATTTCTAAAAATAGACTCATTGGTATCTTGTGGTATAGTTGCCATGAAAAGAGACAAAATGAGGAATGTTGCTTGAAATATTGGCCTTATTGGTAAGGAACATAAAATTTAGGAAACATCCTTAGCTAATGGTAAGTAAAACCGATGTGTGAGCAAGTGGTATAATCGGTGACAAACTATTAGGCCCAAGCATAAGGTATGCAAGATGTTTTAATATTAGTTCTGACATTACGAATGTTGGTTAGATATAGTTGGGAATATAATAGAAAATTTTATATTTGAAGCTAACAATTTTAGAGTGTCTAATTCAGGGACTTTAGGATTCTTTGAGATTGTTTTTTGTTTTTTGTTTTTAGTGATGTGTAATTATGTGGGATGATTTTAAAGTAGTAATGGCAATAATAAAGATTTAAATTTTGAAATAGATGAGTTAGCACCTTGATAAGTGGTGACTTATTGTTTATTGACGATTGTTTATCTGATGATACTATAACTTAGATTTGAGGTGAAGCAAAATTAGTGTTTTCTTCTCATCTAATGATATTAAGCGCATTGGGAAATTTTGTGTTCAGATGGTCAGTTTGAGGTTGAATGAGAATGGGTCTCAATTTTGTTTTTGGGAGTGATGTGTAGATTGTGGACATGTTTTTGAAGAAGAGCAGGGTTAATATTCTTAGAGGTAGATTGAATTTTTTTAGATTCCATGTCAGGCATCTTTTCTTTTTTCTATTGTACCACATTCTGTGGTACTGGTTATGTTTTAGAAGTTCAGAATTTAGTCAAGTAGTTGTGGGCCTATAGTTTTAACTAATATTTTACTTTAGGGGCATTGGAAATTCTCTGTAATTTGAGTGCATGGTTATATATTAAGAATAGTAAATATGAGTTTCATTTATCTTAAGTAAAGTTTGGGATCGGGTAATTGCAATGAATCCTCCAAAGGTTATAGCTATATTAGTTGAGGACAACTGAGGTTGTGTTTGCTTTGTGGGTTTGGTGAGATACTACCACTGCCTTATTTGGGATACCTCTCAGTTGATAGACTTATTGATTCAACTGATCTGGGAAAGACAATGAATTTTTGGAAGGACAAGGGTTTTGGAAATTGAATAAATAGTCTACTAAGTTTATTTGTTAGTTTCCCTATTTTATGATCAAATGATTGACTATGTTGTGGGCTAGATGGAAAATTGTGGTTCAGAATCATGGATTTTAGTTGTAGTCAATATCTAATGACGGGGGTTTGATTAGAAGGTTGACAACTTAATAGAGTAATACGAGTATGCAAATATGAGGAAAAAAACTAAAAGTGGAGTAGTACTTGGGAATCAGTGGCGTAGGAATAAAAAGAAAAAGTTATAAAATTAGAGTTGATGAAAGATTTTTTGATTTAATTTGTTTGGTAACTCTACTTAGCAGATATCTGTCATACTTAGATATGATACAGTTGGTGTTGTGTCATTATGCAATTAGTATGATTTTATTGTAAACTGTGATGTTTGGCATCAACTATATGTTTTTTGGAAGTTAAATTTTAATGGAACCTATTTGGTTTATGGGATAGCTTTGATGGGATAGACTCAGGGTTTTAGTTACAGGGATTAAATATTAAGGCCATATGTTTCAGATTTAGAACTACGGGAGAAATTAGAAATGAAACAGAGAAATACCATTTCAGGGTAATGGAAAGTCCAATACAGGGTGTGTTGGTGCTTTGGTATGTTGAAATGAATTTGTTAAAGTATTATTATTGAAGAAGAAGTAAGAATATAAATCGGATGACGAAATTTATAGAAAGAGAATATCAAAATATTTAAGTATGAACTATATGAAAATTCGAATAAGGGGGTATCGACATTGTGACATGGAGGAAACATTAAAGTTCAATTTATCAAGGAAAAAAATTTAACTTAGGAGATGATCAAATATAATATGTGAAAATTCGGATAGGTATATCATGTTAATATGATATGGGATGAAGGTTAAGGTTTGGTGTTACTAAGATAGGATTTTGATAGTGGACTGTTATTACAATTATTTAAGACGCCACTGAATTAGTTACTGAGATCAGAGTAACGTAGCGGAAGTGTATATATTTATATTTTTAAATTGCTATGATTTGTTAATTTGTGAAACGATCCGAGCAATATTTAATGAGTTAATTTTCAATAGTCTTATACACGTTAGAAGCAACATAATGTTGAAGAGTCTATTTGGAAACGTGAATCTAAGATGCAAATAAAATGTCCGCAATTGTTTTCCTAGAATAATGTTCATGTTGATTGTCTTAAATTTCAAGGGTAAATTTTTTATAAGGAAGGGAGAATGTAAAACCCCCAAAATTTTAAGTTTTAAATATACTTATTATTTTTGTTATTTAAAAAAAATTAATTTTTAAAGTATATTATTAGTTTATAAAAAAATAGCGAAAGCCTTTTGGAACTTTTCTTTGCTTTAGTTGGCAACCACATATATATATATATATATATATGATATATATGTTTAATGGTTGTTGTAGTAAAAAAAAAAAAAAAAATTACAACACGTTGCGCTCGAGGCATTGATAGTTGGCACCCTAAATCCTTAGCCTTGAATAGTCATCCTCTACTCCTAATAGCCATCATGAGTCACTCATTTCTTTTCTTTTCCCGTGTATCACCCCTACCTGTGAGTCATACCCCCCTCCGATAGATATATATATATATATATGTTATGCTGTGAAAAGAGAAAGATGAAAAAATAAGAGGAAAAAAAAAAAAAGAGAAAGAAAGAAAGAAAGAGAGAGAAAAAAAAAAAAAGAACGAGCTGAGAGAAAGAAAAGGAAGAAAGTGAGGAATATCGGGGCTTTGATAATTTTGATGTTTTGATAGTGGTGGTAGTGTTAGATTGGGGCACTTCTGGCCGAGGGGAGAGATACGAAATAGTGAAATTTTAAATTTTAGGATTTCTTCATCTCTAAGTTAGGGAATTAGTGTATTATTTATACTTTTTATGATGTTTAATTTCTTTAATATAAAATGAACATGAGAATAGTTTGCCATATTCTAAAAAGCAAAATTTTATGTTTTTAAACACAACCTAAGTTTTCTTTAAGAAAGAAATTAAACAATAAAGAAATTGTGAGACAAAGCCTGTTTTTTTTCCTCAGCACCCCCAACTCTCTCGATTGGGCCAATTTTAATCTTTTTGTTATGAAATATTATAAGATGATAAAAAATATATAATATTTAATATAGGTATAATTGTGGGTTAAGTTGATACATTATTAAATCAGTATTAAGCTTGGTAACAGAATTTCGATGACATTAAAATTGTGATTAGATTTATAAGATTTGTTATTCAATGCTGAGATATGATATGATATATTAAAATAAAATGAATATGTGTTCTTTGTGAACAGAGACATGAATTTATGAAAGCTGACACACCCACAGACGTTATTCTTAAATTTTAATAAGAGGAATGTGAAACTTAAGAAAATATTGATTTTGGGGAAAGTGAGGATGCCATACAAAATAGAGAGGGTCGTGAAGTATCCTTAGGTTGAAAGACCGTAAACTTATGCAGGGCACTGTACTCGTGCCTGCGGACTAGTAATCCACCACGATGACGGAAAATAGTAAGGCTCATCATGGCCCTTAGACTCGAACCTATAAACAAGGAAGAAAGATTGACAAGAGAATTAAAAGTTACAAATTAATGTCGTCCTATCTGCTATATGTTGATATACTCTATGATTTCTTGCTATATTCATTATTTTTATATGTTTCCCAAAATGCAGTATAAAAATTATATTTTTATACATCGTGAGCACAAATGGTTTGATGCTTATGTTCCTACAGACTTTATTATAGATACAGAGCCCGAGACCTAGGAGAGCTGGCACAACCTATTAAAACCCTACGGTTCTATTGAGCAGTCTTATGACTTGGATGTGATAAATTTTAAAAGTTTAGGTATAAAAAATATTACTTTACAAGTAAATGAGATTTATGTTATCCGATTTTAATTTAATCCAATGTATGTATTTTATTAATAAAATGATTATTATTGCTATTTATATTATTGAATACAATGGTCTGTAACTTAGCAAAGTAAATAGTGAGACAGCAATAGATTAGGTGCTTTAAATTTTACACTCGATCTCACTCCTCGGAATCTTGGGTTTTCTAGGGTGTGACAAAAAACTACAATTTTATTCAAATAAATTAATTTTTTAATAAAATATTTAATTTACAATTTTTAAAATTATTTGAATTTAACGAAATATATTTCATATTAATTAAACTAAATTAGGTATCAATTTGAATATATTATTTATTAAAAATAATTTAATTAAATGAAAATAAAATATATTAAATACAATTTAATTATATTATTTACTAAAAGATTTTATCAAAATATAATTTACCATCAAATCACTTCTAATAAAATATTTAATTTTATTATTTCTTAAAAGTTTATTTGAATTTAATAAAATAAATTTCATATTGATTAAATTAAATTAAGTATTAATTTAACTATGTTATTAATTTAAGTAAATTATTTATTAAAAATAATTTAATTCAACGAAAAGAAAATATATTAAATATATTTTAATTTCATTATTTACTAAAATTAATGTAATAAAATATATTTCAAATGTACACCGAAAGTGTAGAGGTTTGATCGTTACAATTGAAATGCGAGGAACTAAAGTGATATTGAGGTTAAATTATGGAGGAAATTATTTTTTTATCCTCATTCTAATGGTTGTGTTTAACGGTCAAGTAATGAAATGATCGAATTGCTGCTTAACCAAAAATGTAAGAATTTGATTATTGCAACTGAAACGCATGAGACTAAAGTGATACTGAGTATAAACTCTAAGAGTGGTTTTGTACTTTACTCATTATTTTATTTCTATCCTTGTTTTATATTTTTTATCCTTCAAGCGTTATTGTAGCTTTTTTAATTTATAATAAGTCGCATTGTACTTTCAACGTATATAATTTTTAATTTTTATTTTTTCCCTTGTTTTATATTTATTTTTCAAAGAGCTTTGACGTTTTTTTATTCTATATAATAACCCATAATGCACTTTCAATGTACATATTTTTATAATTATTTTTTATTTTCTTCTTTTATATTTCTTTGTCCTCTAAGTGTTATGTTTTCTTGTTTGTTGTTTTTCAAATAATAGGCCACAATGAACTTTTAACGTACATAGTTTTCACCAATTGTTTTCATTTTTATCCTTATTTAATTTTTTTTTGCACTTCAAGTGTTGTTATTTTTTTGTAAAGCTTTGTTTTTTGTTTTTGGATAAACTCAAATATTATTTTAGTAATTATTTATTATTTTATTATGTTTTTTTCATATTTACTCAAAATTTTAATTATTTATTATGTTGTTTCATATTTATTCAAAATTTTCTCTTTCACTTGTGTTTATTCAAATTGTTATCATTTGTTTAAATTATGTCTGGATTAATAATTATTGCAAAAAATGAAAAGGTAAGGATTCAAAATTTCTTATCTTGGTTAGGTTATGATACAAAATGTAAAGAAAATTGTATAAAACATAAAAAAATTAAATTAGTTAAATTAAAAAAGTTAATATATTAATTAATGTCTTTTGTTTTTATTTTTTTTAAGTCCATTCATATAAGAGTATGTTTTAAGATTGTTTTTTTTCATTTTTTCCTATCTTTTCTTTTTATTTTTACATTTTTGTATCAAATTCTTACTCCATGGTATTCAACGTGAGCAGACTGCCTTTGGTATCTTATAGCACAATTGTGTGGCCGAGAGAATGAACTGTACTATTATAGAGAGAGTCAGATTTACGTTCAGAATATCTAAGCTACCTAAATCATTCTGGAGTGAAGCTGTTCGCATTGCTTGCTAATTAATTAATAGATTTCCATCAGTTCTGCGAGACCTTGAAATTTTGTTAAATTTTAAAATACCTTGTTAATATGATTTTATTTTTAGAAATTTAATTGTGTCAATGGGACATTAGAAAAAATTATAATTGGTTTCATTTTTTTCTAAAAGGAATAAGCTCATAAGGCCACTTGGAAGGGGGGAAAAAAAAGAATTGGGAGACAAGCCACAGGTGAGAGGGTGAGGGCCAAATTTATATATATATGTGTGTGTGTACATGTGGAAATATGGTAGATAAGGAGTTGGGAAAGAAGGAACAAAAAAATAGTGACGAAAAGAGGAAATTTAAGGAAATTTGAGCCAAATTCTAAGGTATGTATTTTACTTTGTTAATTTATAAATAAATTTTATGGAAGTTTTGATAGATTAAATGTGTTGAAATATAGTGGTAGTGTTTTAATTATTAGATTTATATTATTAATTAATTTGGAATAAAGTATGGTTTAATGTATATAATTTGTTTAGGTTAAAAATTTAGACCCGAAAATAAATATATAGTAACCACCTCCATAATTTAATTTTTGTGTAACAAAGTGCACATAATAACTAAGAAAAAAGGTATTTAATATGAATTTAAGTTGATGGGAGCCTCTTTTATTAATAATGATAATAAATAATAATGATGATAGTAATAATAATAATAATAAAGTACTAGTAAACAATTAATTAAGGGAGGTAGAGATTTGTCAGAAATTTAGGTAAAATTATTGGTAACGGAAGAATTATTAATCTAGACCTCTTAGGCCAAATACAATAATTGAAGTGATTAGACAGTAACATATGAATATTTATTGACAAGCCATAATTTATTTATACAGAATTTAACCCAGATCAAGAGAAAAGTCAGCAAGAAAGATCACCAGACTCGTTCAGGTAGGGAATTTATTCTTGCAATTGAAACTTACTATTTTGTATAAAGATATAATAGAAGTTGCCCTCAGATATTCTAAAATTTGTTGAAATAGTATGAGTATTAATGTTGATTATATGTTGAGAATTTATGCCATCAGATACTCTAAAATTTCATTACATGACTATTGTGATATTACGGGAGAATGTAAAATGATGGGAGTGGACTTTACGGGGTTTGAAGAATTATTCTCAGATATTCTGAAATTTATCGATAGTTGTGTAGGTAATACAGTTGATTATGATTTCAGAACTTAAGCCGGTAGATTAAGGTAACAAAGTTATGATATAAGGGTGGTAAAAGGATATAAAGGTAGGAAATGGGTTATTATTAATATTATAATAATTTCACATACTTTTACATGAAAAATATGTTGAGGGGATATAAGGGTGGCAAGGTTTCATAAGGGTGGGAAGGGATTATTGTAAATACTATAATGATTCGTGCACTTTGCAGGGGGGACTTGTTGAGGGATTATAAGGGTGGCAAGGTGTCATAGGGGTGGGAAAGGAGTAACTTTGCATGAGCAGTGCATTGTTTATTCATTTAATTCGTAATGACACCCTATATTTTATTTGATAATCATAATTACTTTGAGCATTTAATATCTATCCTTACATGGAAATACTTATTGATATTGTTTGAATATTTTTCCTACTAGGCATAGCAACTTACCATGTCTTATAGGTTTTATACAGAGAGACTATCTGATAGCAAAAATTGAGGATGATAGAGGCTAATGGCCGATCCAGAATGACGATTAATAGTTAGAATAGGGCTTGGCATATATGTAATATTTTTTTTACAGCTAGATTAGGGAAGTACTCTTGTAAACAATCCGGTTATTATATTCCAGTTTTTCTATTAAAACCAAGAGCATGACAAGTTCTTTTGGATTTTCAGATTCCAGAGAAGGTTTGGTCTGGCAATGATGTCTTCTTTTCTCACTTAGGAGTTTTTGGCTGGAACGCATTCTCACATGTGCCAAGGAGCATAGGTCCAAGTTAGATGATAAAGTTACACAGTGTATATTTGTAGCTTATGAAGATGCAGAGTTTGGGTACAGATTATGAGATCCAGAGAATAAGAAGATTATTAGAAAGAGGGATATGATTTTTCATGAGAGCCAGATGCTAGCAGATTTTAAGAAGTCTACATAGTTGATTGGCATGCGATATTATATGAATTTTCATCTCTTAGACATGCCAATTACGTCTGCTTACATATTAAAATACCCGATCTTACCTTAATTATCTCGCTTTTGTGATTGAATGTCATTTGTGTTTCAGGTTCTAAAACAAAAAACCATGTCTTCTAGACCTCCCAGGGGCCATGTCAATGTAAAATATCAATTATCATGACTGCCAAGAAGAACGAAGTAGTCCCAAGCTCAAAACAGTCCAAGAAGTGTTATGGTAGAAAATTCCAACACAACACCTCTTCAGTTTTTCGGCCATAACGTTTTCTACAGAGATCAATTTGGCCTATGCTATACATCTTTGGAAAGAGGACTTGACTATATACAACTTTTCCGTTGAAGATATCTTCAAATTCAGCTGTGTGGAGGGTCAAAATTTCAACCAAAGTTCGCTTTAGATTTCTACCAGCAGAGAAGCCTAGCACAACACCCCTTTGGTTTTTCAATCATAACTTTTCACTCAAAATATGGATTGATGCTATTCCTTTTTCATTGGAAAGAAGACTTGAAGATCTAAAACTTTTCTGTTGAAGCCATCTTCCAGTTTTATCATCTTAAAGCTTAAAAAGCTGCTCCAAAATTGTCCCAGAAATCTATCCAGTCCAGCACCCGCGTGGGCCCATGTCCTGTCAGCGCCCATGTGGGCCCAACTCCCAGCTAGGCAAGCCCATGCGTGGCCAAGAAGCCCAGTAGCTATAACCCTAGTTCTAAATCTATTTAAACCCTAATCTGCTGAAAACAGAAAGAAATACCAGCCATGGGAAAAGTGCGAAAACCTTAACAAAATTCTGCTCTCTCTTTTTCTTTGCTTCTCCTAAATTTCTTTAGATTTATTTTGAGTTTTATGAAATATTTGGAAGATTATTTGAAAGATTTTGATGTTTTCTAACCTTTACAATTGAACATTGCAAGCGGTAGGTTTTTAATTAAATTTGTTCACCCCCTTCTCTCATCCCTTTCATCTCCATCCTCATCTTTAGATTAGTTTTCAAGATCACACTTTGAATTTATTGTGGTAGATTAAGTTTTATTTCAATGGGAATTAAACTTTATTCGTGTATTATTCATTTGAATGGTAGCCGTAAACCTATCAAAATAGTTTGTTGAGGTAGGGAGATTGAGCATGTTACAATCTTAAACTACATATCATAAGATTGATCGTATGGAAAAGACTTGATAGGAATTCATCATTTGGAATCTCCTAGCAATATTATAATCGGTTAGTGATTCGTGAACTTGTTTCTTGAAATCCCTAAACACTGATTCCATGTCTTGTTAGGACGAGCTTTTCAGCTCTAATCCTAATAAAGTCACATTTCCATCTCATTAAATTTTATTGCTAAATCTTTTGACCTTTTACCACTGGGGATAGGTAATTAAACCGACATAAAAAAACATGCTCAAACTTCCTCACCAATACATTATCATTGGAATTGGTTTGGGGTCAAGTTCTTTCATATTCCAAGCACTTTCAATATCGAATATAAATACTGTTCTTTACATTCTAGGATTCTAATTTTTGTTCATATTTTATTGTCTTTAAATACTGTAATTTTATTTTTATTTCTTTTACTTTATTGTTTTAATTAATATTAATCCAAATCAAATCACTCAAGCCAACCAAAATTTGAACTTACCCTTCTTTTAACCACCTAAAATGAATAACATTAACCTAATGAGAAGTGTCACCCTAAGTCATCTCCTAAAATCAATAAAATTGAATCCAACTCTCTGTGGACTCGACTTGGACTCAAATTGGTTTATTTTACTATACTTGACTCCTGCACTTGGGATAAGCAAGCAGCAGTCTACAGATTTTGGTTTTCCAGACCTCATACCAAATTCCTCACTATCACAAGATACCACAGATGAGGGAGAGATATAAACTGAGGTTCTAGAGGTTGATATTTTAGATATGGAAGGTATTGATGATGAGATGGATATTTTAGATATCGAGCAGGAGGAGTAGCATCCTCGACCAGATACTAGAGTACATGAGTTGAAGAGATCAACTAGAGAGTCTAAACCATCAATCAGATACCTGTCTTCTGAATATATATTTCTTACTAATGAAGGGGAGTCTGAGTTCTTTTAGGAGGCACAGATTCACAAAGACAAAACTAGTTGGATAAAAACAATAGGGGATGAGATGTGTTCCTTGAAGAAGAATAATACTTATCAGCTAGTAGAGCTTCCTAAGGGTTGAAAAGATTGAAGAATAAATATGTGTTTAAGCTGAAGAAGGGATGACAGTGATTCCATTTGCCAAGAAAGAACGAGAAGAGAAGACAATGAATCCCTACTCCTCTACAGTGACCAGTGGGACATCCTAAATTTTAATAATTTAGTTTTTATTCTATGTTATACTTATAAATTTTAAATTTGTGTTAATTGGGAATTATTCTAAATATATCAATTTTAATGGGACTAAATGTGTTTGCCCATACAATATTTTCATAATTTGTTTAACTTAATTTAAATAAATTAGGGGTAACTTGGGGGAGTGACACATGTGCATGTAAGTATGGCTAATGTTTTGACACATGGTGTACATAGGTGGCATTTGTAATTATAATGGGGCATATGTGTGAAAGAGTGATGAAGCCACTTGGAAAAAAAATGTGTTAAAATGGCCTTAAGCCACGTGGACTTAGAAGAGTTTTGTTTTTTCTTCCTTCTTAATATAATGGTCACCAAGCTGCATGTATATACATACGGCGTAATGGCTAGCCAGGGGAAAGGAGGAAGAAAAAAAACAGAGATGGAAAAAAAAGAGAAAGGGAAGAAAGAGAAAAAAAAGAGAGAGAGAAGAAAGAAGTAGAAGAGAAACGTAAAAGCTTAACTTTGAGGGTTGTGGGGTTTTGGTATTTTCGACGCCGTGATCACAATAGCAGTGTCGGAACGTGGTAATTCAGTCCGAGATGAAAAATACGAAGAAGCGAAATTTTAAACATTCAAAGTTTTTTTTACTATTTCTTCCTCTCTCTTCAGATCTGAGGTAAGTGGGGCCTACATTTGTGTTCTAAACGTCGTAGGGATAATTTTGACATGTATGTTTGCTCGGTTTGGTTGAAATTTTTTACCGCGTATTTATGTGTGTGTATATGCGGATGTGTATATATATGCATGTATGTGTTGAATCTTTGCACATTTTTGAGCTATAAAAAAATTTATAGAAATGAGATTTAGAAATTTTTGGGTAAATTTTGGTGTAGTTATGTTACATAAAAGTGATCAAATTTAGACTGGAAACGAGAATTCAGTCCGAGCCCAAACGATTAGCCAATTGGTGTTGCTAAGTGAAACAAAATTAGAAGGAAATATTCCTTTGACATGTTCCTTTGGCATATTCCCTTGGAATCTTCTATGGAAATTTAGAAATTATTTCGAATAATTACATTTTGGCCCCTAAAGTTTTGGATAATTATGAAATGGGCCCTTGGAAAATTATGAATTTGCCCCTAGAAGTTTTGAAAATTAATATTATGCCCCTAGAGTTATGGGGAATTATAATTGATGTTACATAATTGGAAAAAAATATTAGAAACATGCAAACTTTGAGAGCTTAAATGATGCTTTGTTTTAGGTTGAGTAATTATTAAAAAAAAATTCTTATGCATGATTGAGCATATCATGTGCATTGGACTGAGAGTTTTAATCTAAATATGAATTATGATAATTGATTGGTCGAGAATGTCATATTAATATTATTAATGTGCTGAAGCACGGTTATATATATATGAATTATTATTATGTGTTGAAATGTTGTGACTAGGACATTGATTGATAAAAGATGTATCCTGTTGGTAATGAGTTCAGTTATAAAGTAAGAAATATGAATTAAGAACTATAGTGACCTGATTCTTGAGGTGGGATACGTAGGTAGCTTAGACTTGAGTGGCCTAAGTCCGGTCCTAACGATGGATAATAATAATTGCGTTTAGTCTTTTAATTGTGAGCTATTATATTACATAAACTGTATGATCCAGAGTATGACTGCTATTTACATTTACGGTGTCACTATTTTGGAAGACATAAACATGACTATAACACATGTAATTTCATTGCATGAGTATTATGACACTACAGGAGAACGTAGAATGATATGGTTGGGCTTTACGTGGTATTGAGTAATTGCTCTTAGATGTTTTGATATTTGCTAGTAATTGTGTGAGCATTAATGCCGGTTATTTTTAAATTATGCTAAAATATTATAAAAGCGGCGAGGGGTTATAAGGGTGGAAAGGAGTTATTGTCAATGTTATAATGTTTCTGTATGTGAGGATATGTTGAGGTGTTATAAGGGCGGTAAGGCGTTACAAGGGTGGAAAAGGGTTATTATTAATATTACAATGTTTCTGTACGTGAGAATACATTGAGGTGTTATAAGGGTGGAAAGGGATTATTATTAATACTAAAATGTTTTCGCACATGAGAAAATGTTGAGATGTTATAAGGGTGGCAAGGCGTTACAAGGGTGGAAAGGAGTCATTGTTAATATTATAATATGTTTGTACATGAGAATATGTTGAGGTGTGATAAGGGTGACACGGTTATTATCACTCTTATATTTCCATGAACTTTACTAAAATATATATATATATATTGAGATGTATAAAGGGTGGTAATGTGTTATAAGGGTGGAAAGAAAGTAGCTTTGCATGAGCATCACACTGTTTATTTAGTTAATTTGTACTGTTTTACCACTTACCTTATTATGATAATGCCAGTTACTTTGAACACTTAATATCTATTTTTATAAGAAAAAAAATACTTATTGATATTATTTAAATATTCCTCTTACTGGGATTAGTAGCTCACCCCGTTTCACGGGTTATATATAATATGTCTAAACAGCTAGCTCATGGCAGAATTTCATAGTAAACTTAATTATCACACTCTGATTCTTATATTAGAAATCAGTGTGTGACAAGAAGTTTGATGTATGCTATGGTTTATATTAGGCCAGATATTGCTCATGCAATTAGAGTTGTTAGTAGGTTCCTTTCTTGTCCAGGAATTGGGAAGCGGTTAAATAGATTCTTAAATATTTGAAAAGTAGCTCCAAATTGTGTTTGTATTTTGGGAGTTTTACACCAATCTTAGAAGGTTTTATAGATGTTAATATGGTTGGTGATCTCGATTGTAGAGAGTCAAATTCTGGGTTTCTATTTGCTTTTGCAAGGGGAGCTGTGTTAAGGTAGTCCAGACTATAAAAGTGTGTTACTTTGTCTACAACCGAAGGAGAATACATTAATTACTGCTACTGAAGCAGGTAAAGACATGTAATGGGTGGAATGGATTCTCCAAGAATTGGAGTTAAAGCAAGAAAATAAGGTGGTGTTCTATGACAGTTAGAGTGCTTTGGACTTGAACAAGAACTCTATGTACCATTCCTATATTAAGCACATTGATGTTAGCTATCATTGGATACACGAAGTACTGGGGAAGTAACTTATGCAATTGAAGAAAATTAGACAGAAATCCATCTGACATGATGATGAAGGTTGTTCTAAGAGAAAAACTTAAGATTTGAATAGAGATGGCTAGAATGGGCTCCAAGTGAAGGGTCGTGGTTGGTGTTCCCTCCTCCCACGGGTGTGGAAAAGGATATTTGTTGGGCCTATTATGGTCCACACCACATAGGATTAATTCCCAAATTCAATAAATTGCCTTAACCTACGTGACTTCTAATAGGTTTGTGTAAGGGTTTGTTTTCATTCACTTGGTAAGATATACATGGGTGAGAAGGAAAGGAAAAGAAAAAAAAAAAAAACTAAGAAGGTAGCTATATAAGACTTTTCAGCAAGCTTGGAAAATTTCTATTAGGTTTTCATTTTGATTTACACTTGCTCAGAGCTTGAAAACTCAACAAGCTTGGGGTTGCTCCATTTGATTGGAAGGTTAATATATAATCAAGTTTTTCCTTTATTTTGTTGTTCCTCAAGTTTTGCTGAATGCGTGAAAGTTGTTTGATTACCCAATATTATTGGAGGCGGTATACCCATTATTATTTCTGTGATAGTAGAAGATTTGAGATTGATCATGTCATTTTTCCCCCACATTAGAGAGTTCCCACATAAATTTTGGTGTCTTGTGTGATTGAATATTTTCTTATTTATTTGCTTACTTGAGTTTAACGTGCATTATTATTTACGTTCTTTAATTCACACATTACATAGGTTGGGAGGTTCCTTTTCCAAACACTTTTTAGCTTATTTTTTGCATAATTCGACATAGTGTTAATTTTATAGGCCAATGGATACATCATTAGATCTCGTTGGAAAAAATATAGAGCAATATAACTTGTTAGGGAAAAGCCGAGATAATGCACTCAGGTGCAAAAGCTCGCTATGAATCTTGCTGGATGCTTCGCTCATTGAGATGTTAAAGGTCGTTCTATATTGATTTCAAGTATGATTGAATCTAGTAATTACCTAATCGTGCTAGAAAACTCTTATATTTATCTTGGAAAATTTCTTAATACCTAAGAAAGTTAGAAACACTCCAACGAATTTCATAATTTATTGGAACATAAAAACTATGAATCATATCTACATCCATCTAAGATTGGACTACGCTTAAGAGATCTTCTCCTAGGGTTCTCTGGAGATTTTTGAGAGGTTACATATTGATATTTTGGGTTTCATAGAAGACTTCTCTCACATTCTTAGTCAATAAAGAGTTTTATACATATTCGAGTGTTGATCTTCAATAGACTAAAGGTTATTCTTTCACTAGGAGGTTTCATTCTGGTGATGCTGAATAAGTGTTCTACACAAGAGATTATGGATTCGATCGGATAACTTTGTGTTTTTGAAAATTGTAGTGAAAGAAGTCTGGTTGACTCCATATAAGACTCGTGCTTTTTCTCCATTTGTTTAATTAGGGTTTCCACCTTAAAATTTCTTATCTCGTTTATTATTTGGCACATGATTTTTTGTGTTTGGATTGCTTAATTCTAGGTCATTTCGAATTTTTAGAGTATATTTCACATTCTAAATCTTATGACTTAAGAAGAACGAAATAAGAATATGAGAATTAATAAAAATAATAATATCAATTATTATTACATAGGTTGCTAGTGGATATTACCAAGGTACATTAGTTGTTAGTGATTTTTGACCCTAAGTACAGAAATTATAAAGGTAATTACCCCTAAATAATTTTAGTATCTTTAATGAGACAGTATCTGTTTGTTGTTACAGTAGTAGCTGGAAGAACAACTTAGTGCTTAAGTTGTTTATTATTATTTTTAGGTAGATGTTTGTTTTCTTTGGATAGTTAATAAGTTGTGTACATGTTGCAAAAAGTGTTTATGTTAAAATATGTTTACCTAGAAATAAATTGACATATTTGTAGGAATTTGATTAATAGGAACAATTATTAGGTAAAAAAAAGTAGTAGTTAATATTTATAAATTTCAAGATTTTAGAGAGTGAAAAAAATAAAATAAAAAATAAAAAAAATGTACGCATAACAACAAATATGAGTGGTTTAATTAAAATATAGTTTGTTTGACGCGGTGAAAAATAACAAAAAATTATGAAAATGTGGTTTGGGAAACTTTTTAATGTTTGGCATACGGCTACCTAATCACATTTTTCAGATATGAATAGTAAAATTTTTTGACTTTTGTGTCAACTTTTTAGAGAGAGAAACTATCAGAACGGTTTCGCGTTAGAATTTTTTGGCTTTTACGTCAGTTTTTAGGAGAGAGAAACCGTCCAAACCGTTTCGGAGGTTCTGTTGGAACAGTTTTGTGTCAGAATTTATTGCAAGTGGTTAAAAAGTTTTTGAGATTTGTAGAAAAATTATTGGGGTTTGTGAAATGTATTGGGATTTGTTAAAAAATTTATTGGAGTTTATAAAGATTTGTTGGGATATGTAAATATATATATATATATATAAATTTATAGAAATTTTACGAAATACGAGGTGTATAAAATGTGTTGAAAAATTTTAAAGATTTTTAGAAATTTTCAGTATTTTTCATCGTTTTAATTTGTACCAAACAAACACATAATAGCTCAATTAATAGAAACAAGTATGAGTAAAAAGCATGACATGGAGTTCAAAGCAGCAAAAGGGGAGAAAGGCTAATACAAAAACGAAAAGACCCGCCCGGGGAGGGGGGGGGGGGAGCACGTAGATATATGGCATGTAATGTGCGAGTAGCGTTTGGAGTCATTTTTCTGTAGACAATTAGCAGCAAAGGTGGCATTCGAGTGGCAAGTACAGGCGGATATTTATCTTAAAACGGAATGGAAATTACGAGTAATTAACAAGATCAGCGACCCTTAAAATTGTTTGAAGGAAAATCGAGATTTACACTAAGTCGATTGTCTCACCTGGAAGGAAGTCTTAATCGGTTTTGCATTAACAGTAGTATGTCGTGATAAGATGGGGTTTGTTACTTTATTAACTGGAGAATCCAAAACAGAAGGGAGAAAAGCGAATCTATATGCTGACCAAAAAATGGTATACAAA
>QLOD02137039.1:0-14541 GCA_003260245.2 Sideroxylon spinosum | reverse complement strand
AGAGAGAGAGAGAGAGAGAGAGAGAAGCTATAGTCCAAGATTACATTGATCATGAATTCATTAAGGATCCTTTGGAGAAAGCACTTTGCTTTAGTGAGGAAAGACCAAGTGTCACAAACCAAATTGACGAGGTAGAGGCTATTTTCGATTGGTTAGAAGTATGTCCAATAATCTCCATTGAAAATTGGGCACCAGCCTTTGAAAAATTGGTACCGCTTTTGAATAGAGTGGAATCATCCAAAGCGTAAGCTCCAAATCTGAAAAGGATACCTCTGCCTAATAATTTGAAATATGCATCCTGGGAGAAAGGGAGACTTACCCGGTTGTCATTTCTTTTGAATTAATAATGGAACAAGAGCACCAATTAATTAAGCTCTTGAAAAGTCATAAGAAATCCTTGGGTCAGTTAGTGGCCGATTTGACTGGTATTAGTCTACTCTTGTGCACATATCGAATATAGTTGGAAGAGGATTCCAAACTAGTTCATGTAATGCAGAGACACCTCAATCCAAACATGAAAGAGGTGGTGGAAGCAAGGGTTTTGAAATTACTCAATGTGGGAATCATCTATCGTATAGCATTCTAAGTGGGTGAGCCTACACAAGTTGGTGCTAACTCGAGTTCAAACTAGTTGGAGAGTTTGCATTGATTACATAAAACTCAATGCCGTGACGAGAAAAGATCACTTCCCTTTGTCATTTCTAGATCAATTCTTAAAGAGAGTGGCTGGCCATGCTTATTATTGCTATTTAGACCATTAGTTGGGCTACAATCAAATAGAGATTGCCGTAATGGACCAAGCTAAAACCACATTTACTTGTCCTTTTGGCACCTTCACATACAAGAAAATGTCCCTTGGATTGTGTAATGCTCTTGCCACTTTCAGCGCTACATGATCAGTATATTCAGCGAGATGGTTAAAGATATTATAAAAGTCTTTATGAATGATATTTCTGTCTACAGTGATTCATTTGAGCAGTGCTTAAAGAATCTTAATCCTTTTTTTAACATGATGTGAAAAGAAAAATCTAGTGCTAACTGGGAAAAAGGTCACTTTATGGTGACCAAAGGAATTATTTAGGTCATATTATTTCAAAGGCTGGGATGCAAGTTGATTAAGGAAAATTCGAGTTGATCCAAAAAATTCCTATTTCACAGACCGTTAAAGATGTTAGATCATTTCTGGGGCAAGTTGGATTTTACTGATAAGTCAATCAATCTTTTAGTGAAGTATTAAAGCCCTTGTGTCATTTATTGATGGATGCCTTAATGTCAAGAGGCATTCAAGAAAGTAAAGTGTTGTTTAACTACAACACCAATTCTTCAATCTCTTAACTAGTCACTCCCCTTTAAACTTATGTGTGATGCGAGTGACTATGCCGTTGGCTTTATATTAGGGCAAGGGAAGGAAAAGAAAGCGTATGTGATCTATTATGTAAGTAAGACCCTCAATGATGCACAAAGGAACTACCCGACAACTGAAAAAGAACTACTAGTAGTTGTCTTCACCCTCGAGAAGTTTCGTTCTTATCTCATTAGTTCAATAATAATAATATTTATTGAAATAGTATTTATTGATCATTTAGCACTTAAATGCCTATTGTCCAAGCAAGAGGCCAAACTAAGATAGACTAACTGAATATTGCTTTTGCAAGAATTTAACCTTGAAATTAGGGATAAGAATAGAGTTGAGAATGTTGTGGAGATCACCTATCTCACTTGCTAGCAGAAGTTTATTTGAAAGATGAGACCCAGATAAATCATAGCTTCCTGGATGAGTAATTGTTCAATGTTGCAGCAATAACAGCTGCCACACCTTCATGGTATACTGATATTGCCAATTATTTAGTAACAAATCCCAAGTGAATGGAGCTCTAAAGATACGAAGAAATTCTTGATAAATGTTCAAATATTATTTTGGAATGATCCTTATTTGTTTAAATATTGTCCAAACTAATTCATTCTCTATTACATTCTAGAGTGGGAAGTACCAGGTAATCTTAAATTTTGTCATTCACAAGCTTAATGTGGCCATTTTCCAGAAACAAAACAGCTGTAAAAATTCTTCAGTGTGGATTTTATTGGCCAACATTGTTTAAGGATGTTCACCATTTTTGCACAACATGCGATAGATGCCAAAGACTAGGAAGCTTAACCCGCAAGAACATGATGCTCTATCCCCTATTCTTGTATTGGAAGTATTTGATTATTGGGGAATTGACTTCATGGACCCCTTTTGAGTGTTATTTGGGTTTAAGTACATCTTAGTGGAGGTGGCCTATGTATCAAAATAGGTTAAAGTAATAACTATGAGGACTAATGACCACAAAGTCATGCTCAAGTTTCTTCATGAGAACATATTTTCACATTTTTTGAATGCATCGAGCCATCATAAGTGATAGGGATAAACACTTCTGCAATTGACTAGTGGGTACACTTCTGCTTAAGTATGGGTGTTGTTCATAAAATAGGCACACCTTATCACCCACAAAAGAGTGGCTAAGTAGAGCTAGATAATCAAGAAATTAAGCAAATCTTTGAGAATACGGTTAATCTAAACCATAAGAATTGGTCATTACGCCTAACTGACTCCTTTTGGGCCTATGGTATAGCTTAGAACACAACATTAGGGATGTCTCCATACAGGCTAGTTTATAGTAGACCATATTATCTTCTCGCTGAGCTGGAACACAAAACTTATTGAGTTTTTTTAACAATTTAATGCCAATATCGATGAGGCTGGGCTTCACCTTAAGCTTCAACTTGTAGAATGGATGATGCATATGAAAATGCGAGAATTTCAAAAGAGAAGATGAAGAAAATACAAGACGAACATATTTCCCTATGTTCATTTCTTGAGGGTCAGAAAGTACTTTTTTATCGATCACAACTTTACTTATTTCATGACAAGTTACAATCTAAGTGGGTTGGCCTTTACATTGTGAAACGTGTCTCAAAACATGGCATAATCAAGATAGAGAACCGAAAGAATTAGAATTTACTCAAAGTGAATGGGCATCGATTAAAGCCATACCTAAAAAATATCACTAAAGCCATTGAACCTTGGATCTTCTTGATCTTCCTCCTCTTGAATGAGTCATTGTTGATCCTCAAAATGTTGTTTATACTTTATTCTTTTAATTTGTTCTATTTTTATCCATCCATAGATTTTTGAATAGTTAGTTTTCATTTCTTTTTGGATAGAAATGTTTTCAATAGGAGAAATTAGAGTTTCCTCGCTGCCGTCCAAACACCACATTACTGTTTGGATGTAAGAACGATTTTCAAAATAGGTAAATTCCCATCTTCCCTACTATTCGGACATAAGGAATGCCCCATCTGAATACTAGAGCTGCATTTGAAATTACCTATCTTCCTTTCTCTCTACTGTCTAGACGATACGGGATCCCTGTCTGGATGCCACAACTTGGGAACGAATTTGACTACTCTAATTTTAAAAATTTTCCCAAAAATTCCTTAATTATCTCCCTCAATTCTCTCTCTCAGAGGTGATTCTCCTTAAGAATCTTTCATCCTGAATGGTTTCAACCTAGTTTGTGTGAATTTTAGAGTTTAGATCCAAACATTTTGAGAATGGTAAGTTTCTCTTCCCTTCATTTTGAACCCTAGGTCCATTGTTATTGCTATTTCAGGTTTCAAATTTCTTTCAAACTATTCCATTCATAAGTTCACATCCTAATTGCTTTTGGTTTTGTGAATAGTTCACATCATAATTTGGGTAGAGTATATAATCATGGCCATGAGCTCATCTATTTGCCGATTCTCTCTCCCTAAATCACATAAGGTGAGTTCTTAGTCAAATTTTGGCTTCAGTTTCCTTTCAAACTCTTTTATTCTTGAGTTTTTATTGCTTGTGCAATTGAGTTCTGACGTTATCTGGGTAGAGTGGCAAAACCTAGCCATGAATTCACCTATTCATTGTTTTTCCTTTTCATGAATGGTGAAGTTCTTGATTCAGTGTAGTGGATTACTGCCTTTGAATCTTACACCATCATGTTTGAGCACCATGACTAAAATTTTTGGAATTTTAAGAGCACATCTTATATATTTAATGATTTTAGTTTGGGCCATCAATTTTGGGTGGACAGAGGGATTATGTAAGATATAATTTTGAATCCATGTATTTTGTTAAATTTGTGTAGCTAAAAAATGGGTTCAAGGGTTAAAGACAAGTTGAAGACACTTAATACAATAATGACTTATTTTCATGTATAATACCTGAGAAGTTAAAACTATGATAAGTTTGGAATTGAAATAACCAAATTACAGCAGGATCTGATGACCATCTGTCCAAGAAAACTCCTTTTCTTTAACATGCAATCCCTTTTTCACTGCGCAAAGTTCTTTAAAAAATTTTGCATAGCAAGAGATCTATTTAATGGCATCTAATAAAGGTATATTGATCTTTACTTGTTTGAAAACCGCTAGAATTTCTACGTAATGGGCTTCTTTCTTACTCTTAATGAACCTTTAAGGGAATGGAGCTGGGGGGATATACTCCCTCGTCGGAGTTACTATTGTTCGTTCATCACCATTTTTTTCTACCTCTTCATTTTCCTTCTCTCTTTCTTTTTTAGTTTTCATTTTACCTTCATCTTCAGTTTTTATTGAAGAATTTTGTTCATCCACCGTTATGTTATCTTCCGCTCTACACTTAGGTTCTAACTCTTTCTCGGGCTCAATCATCCTAAGATGGATGGTTTTGTTTATAGCTTTACCATTCCTAAGCTTCATGATTACTTGCACTTTCTTAACATTGTTGGGTGCCATGGAAGATCCCTTAGCTTAGCTTATTTAGGCCTTTGGATTGGCATATCGTCGAGTAGGGAAATTACTCTTAGTTTGGGTGCTCAACATTTGAGTCAAAAGTGTCCATTGGCCCTTTATATCATCCAAAGTCCTATTATTTTGAGCCTAAAATTTGGATTACGTACTCATGAACTGCTGAGGTCTCTCTTCATTGGTTCTTCTATTTGAAGAAATATTAGTGTTTGGTGGTAGTCCCAAATTCTGAGACGATTTTGAGTTGTGGATAGAAACTTAAGGTACAGGTGGAGTTGGAGCGGTATGGAATTGTTAAGGCATGGGTGCTCTTATATTCCTCCACCTAAAATTTGTTTTGATTTTATGAGTTTTAATTTAGGATAATTGTCTTCCACATCATTTCAGTTCTTATTAAGTCACAATTTTAGGATAATGGGTGCTTTTATTATTGATACGAAGAACAATTAAAATATAATTATTATTTGTGTTTGGAATATAATTTTAATTTAAGAATTGAATTGATTTAGTTTAAGAGAAATACTAAGTTTAACCATTTTAATAGAAGTCGAAAGTATGATATAAGAGGACGGATTTGATCCCTTACTCAGATATTTTAAGAAAATAATAAATTCTCATCAAATCCTATTGTTTTTCATTAGATTTCAAATGAGTTAGAAATCCTCAAATTTAAGTTATGAAATGAAATCAAATCCAATTTATAAAATTATATTTCAATTCCAAATATAAGAATTGGTGAGAATCCTTATCAAATAAAATCGAATCCTATCAAATCTATGGTTACAAATGGAGTATAAGTGTGTTTTGATAAGAGAGGACCAAATTTAGTTATAATCTTCACTTAGGATGCCTGGGTACAAGGGTGTTTTGATGAGAGAGGTGGTGGTGAATTGATTTGGTTTCAAGAGTGTATTTATAGGAAAATTTAAGGTAGGACAATTATAGGAAAAATACGTTAATTGTAAGAGAAATTACAAAATGTGTGTTAGTAAGAAGTCTTCCAAATCCACCAAAATTTATGAAGTGTGTGTGTAGTAAAGCCTCCAAAAATACAAGAAGCAATAAGCCTTGTACAACGGCTACCCATACCTCTTGAGTACTGCAAGGCAAGGAGGGCATTCGGCCTTTTGTTTTGACTATGTGTGTGTAGCTTGATGTTCGGGTTACATTTGGCAATGTTTGGGACATGTTCGGTAACCTTAGATCATGAATTAAAGTTCTAAGAGATTTCGAGGAGTGCTGGAAGTTTCTCGGGTGTAACAATTTGAAATTTTAGATTTCTAAGATTAATTTGGTCAAATAAGAGTTTTCATAACCTAATTATGACTATTTGAAAATTAGTGTATAAAAACGTACTGAGACAGTGATGGGGTCCAGTTTCTCTTAAGTTAATTTTAGAGAACGTATTATAGATGATTTGGCTGACTATTTTTTACCATGAAGAATTTGATCATGGCCACCAACATCTAGATGTTTGTGTTAATAAATTTGTCAGTATTAGCAATCTCAAACATGCATTTTGAAAATTGGACCAAGTGGAGGCTACTTTAGAAAATTGTGTCATTAAGCTTTATGCAATATTTGGGACCATTCTGATAAGATATGAATGACCAATTTGTCAAAAATGTCACCAAAAATGTACAAATTAGCCAAAACAAATTGAACTTTTCTTCCATGGGAAAGTAGGGGAGTTTATTCAAGTAGAATCTAAACTAAAATCTAAAACTTGAATTATTCAAAAATTTCCGATTACCTTAAAAAAATAATCAAAACATAATTGGAAAACTAAATTACCCGGAACTAAATTAATCAAAATAATTGGGTTTTTTCTAGTAAAAAATCAAGTAACTGAAATTCTTTTTAAATGTATGAATATCTAATTTTAAGTTTATTATACATTTATTAGTATTATATCATCCAAAATCATTTTACATACGTAAATATATAATTTCTAATTTATTCTTTTATAAAGTTATAGGAGTGTTTGGTGTAACAAAATGTAAGATAAAGTGAGATAATTTGTGATTCCAAATTCATGAAGTGAGATAAAAAATGAATTGCTTGTAGAGATTTTTATAGTTTTTTGGCGTTTCTCTGTGCGTCAACTGACCCATATAATTATTATTTTATATATTTATATTTATAATTATCTTTTTTTAATTATTGTTAATTTAATTATTGATTATTTCAGTTCTTCATATGTAAGAAATAAAACTAGACTGAGTTTTACTTGTGAAGACTTTATCTCAATCACTGATTATTGAGTGGGGCATTCGGCACAGTTTGAGGATATTATTAATGAAAGTTTGAGCACGGTGACAGCAGTGTAAGGATGATAGTGTGGGCAGAAGTGTGGAGACTTTGTAAGTCGATCCACAACTACAAATATTACACTCTTCCCTTGAGAATGTGGAAGGCCCTCAACAACATCCATAGAAATGTCTGACCATACTTGAGTGGGAATTGAAAGCGGCTGTAAAAGACCTAGTGTGGCTAATGCTTCAGCTTTATTCCTTTGCCATATATCACATTCTTGCACAAAATTCTTGACCTTCTTTAACACTCCCTTCCAATAAAAAGCTCGAAAGAGCTGTTTATAAGTGCAAAGATAGCCAGAATGTCTTACAGAAGGCGAATCATGGAACTCTTTAAGTAAAACTTGCTTTTGGGTAGAAGTTTCTATTAACACGATTCAGCCTTGATACCTCAAGTCTTTGCCATCCCAAGCGTAGGGCGGAACAACATTTGGATCCTACTGTAATTTGGTTATTAGATCTTGGACTGGTGAATCTTTTACAGATGAGTCATTAGCTCACTTCTGACCTTAAATTAAAATTGTGTTCCAAACTAAAACTCACAATTCATTTTTTCTTCATATTAATAATAACTGCAGTTTCAAAATCAATTTCATGAAAATTTGCACAAAACTCTTGGACCGATTTCACAGGCACGAACCCAGAAATGTCTAGGATAGACTCCTAACCCAACTAAGCAAACAATGGGCAGATCAGGGGGAAATCATTTAGTTCCATTTTTCTTTCAATCAAAATAATACTTTTGGAAAATAAGTTTTGAAACTCATTTTGATTTAAAAACCAATTTGATGATGAAGATGAAGAACCAGCTCGAAGTCTCTTAAACATTTTGAAAGAAAATAACTCAATAAGGATGCGAAAGCCCTCTAAAAATGCAAAAAAAAAAAAAAAAAAAGAAAAAAGAAAAAAAGAAGATCTAAGATGAAAAACTGAGGTGGAAGTGATAGAAACTTACCTAATGTGCATGCATGTAGACAGATGCGAAAGAGGAAAGTTGAAAGATTGAGCAACAGTGGCCGCAGTGTAAGGATCAGAGAGTGGGCAGAAGTGTGCATACTTTGTAAGTCGATCCACAACTACAAATATTACACTCTTCCCTTGAGAATGTGGAAGGCCCTCAACAAAATGCATAGAAGTTTCTGACCATACTTGAGTGGGAATTGAAAGCGGCTAGAAAAGACCTAGTGTGTCTAAAGTTTCAGCTTTATTCCTTTGACATATGTCACATTCTTGCACAAAATTATTGACCTCTTTTAACATTCCCTTCCAATAAAAAGCTCGAGAGAGCCGTTTATAAGTCTGAAGATAGCCCGAATGTCCTACAGAAGGCGAACCATGGAACTTTTTAAGTAAGACTTGCTTTTGAGTAGAAGTTTCTGTCAACACGATTTGGCTTTGATACCGTAAGTCTTTGCCATCCGAAGTGTAGGGTGGAACAGTATTTGGATCCTGCTGTAATTTGGTTATTAGATCTTGGATAGATGAGTCATATTTTAATTGACTCATCTGTAAAAGACTTCTTATCAATAATTTGGTTATTAGATCTTGGACAGATGGTTATTAGATCTTGTTGTAATTTGGTTATTTGAGTTTCAAACTTGTTAATATTATAACTTCTCAACTATTTTACACGAAAAATAAGTCACTATTGTTTGAAGTGTCTTCAACTTGTCTCCTAGGAGTATATTTAAACCTTGAACCCATTTTTAGCTACACAAATTTAACAAAATACATGGATTCAAAATTATATCTTACACAATCCCTCTGTCCGCCCAAAATTGGTGGCCCAAACTAAAATCATTAAATATATAGGATGTGCTCTCAAAATTTCAAAAATTTTAGTCGTTATGCTCAATCGTGATTATCCAAGATTCAAAGGTATTAATCCACTACACTGAATGAAGAGCTTTACCATTCATGAAAAGGAAAAACAATGAATAGGTGAATTCATGGCTAGGTTTTGCCATTCTACCCAGATAACGTCAAAACTCAATTGCACAAGCTATAAAAACTCAAGAATAAACGAGTTTGAAAGGAATCTGAAGCCAAAATTTGACCAAGAACTCATCTTTGGTGATTTAGGGAGAGAGAATTGGCAGATAGATGAGCTCATAGCCACAATTGAATACTCTACCCATTCATGAAAAGGGAAAACAACGAATAGTTGAATTAATGGGTAGATTTTGCCACTCTACTCAGATAACATCAAAACTCAATTGCACAAGCTGTAAAAACTCAAGAATAAATGAGTTTGAAAGGAATCTGAAGCCAGAATTTGACTAAGAACTCACCTTGTGTAATTGAGTGAGACAGAAATGGAAAATAGATGAGCTTATGGCCATGATTCAATACTCTACCCAAATTATGATGTGAACTATTCACAAGACCAAAAGCAATGAGGATGTGAACTTATGAATGGAATAGTTTGAAAGAAATTTGAAACCTGAAATAGCAATAACAATGGACCTAGGGTTCGAAATGAAGGGAAGAGAAACTTACCATTCTTGAAATGTTTGGATCTAAACTCTAAAATTCACACGAACTAGATTGAAACCATTCAAGATGAAAGATTCTTAAGGAGAATCGCCTCTAAGAGAGAGAGTCGAGGAAAAAAGTTAAGGAATTTTGGGGAAAATTTTTGAATTTAAGGTTGTAAAATCCGTTCCCAAGTCATGGCATCCAGATAGGGGTCCCGTATCGTCTGGACGGCAGAGAAAAAAGAAGACAGGTCATTTTAAATGCAGCTCTAGTGTTCGGATGGGACATTCGTTGTGTCCAAATAGCACAATGAATTACAACAAGATTACAGTGATTAAATTTGTGTAACTAAAAATGGGTTCAAGGGTTAAATATACTCTTAGGAGACAAGTTGAAGAAACTTCATACAATAGTGACTTATTTTCATGTGAAATAGCTGAGAAGTTATACGATGATGTTTGGGGGAATAAGCGATCGCTGTTGAGAGGCCTTGGCAGATTGACCATTTTAAGAGTAGTGAATTCCTGTTGTTACAAAATTTCGAAGGGAGAGGGTGGCTTCGCGTAGCTAGGTTTCATCCTTGATGCATCCCAAACTTGGTTAAGGAGTTCTTCGCTAATCCTAAAGAGGAATCTATAATAGGATACGTGCTGAGAGGCATTAGCTAGTTGGGTACGAGGGGTAGATGTCACAATCACTCTGGATGATTTTACCGAAGCTTTTCGAATTCCGAGAGTCCAAAAACCTAGAGTTTACTTATCCTTCTGAGGGTTCACTAATGATGGCTAAGATAGCTGCAGAGATTCTATGGGAAGGTATATAATGGTTAAATAACCAGCTAAACTTTTGTCCCTAAACCAAAACTTTGATTGTAGCACATTGATAGCAAAACTTATTCATGCTATTGGCACTGAAATGACTATAGATTTTCCAGTGTACATGTGGAAACAATGCTATAATTTTATAATCATCTTGAGGCTCAAGTAGGAATTCCTTTTGGGTGTGCTTTAACTGACATGTTTAGGATTAAAGGAGCCTATATTCCCACTAACCTACCCTTAGCCCCTGTTTTCTAACTTTTCAACTACACATCCTATTCTAAATCACGAGGCCATCTATTAGACCCTCTTAGGTTGAAATAGAAAACAATTCTCAACCCACGGAAGAGAAAGAAGTTTCCAATAATGAGCTAGCTGAATTACTTTAAGACACTCAGTCCGCCAATGGAGACTTAGCTGAGTGGATCAGCCACTTAGAACAAAATTAGTAGGATGATAGGCATGTAATTGAGCAAATTCAGCAGACATATGCAATGAATGGCTAGATGCTTTAGAGTTTTTTCACTCAATTTCCTAATTTCAGGCCACTATTTCTGCCACAGGAATGAGGAAAAGGGGGGTCTTTTTCAGCATTCTATCTTACTTTTCTTCCTTTTGGTTGTATTTTGAGAGTTGTGAGCTTAAATTGTAATCCCAAAACTCTCATGTTGTTTTCTTTTGGATGTAATTAGAGTTAGGGATGGCCGAAACATGTTCCTTATAACCTTAAACTCCTTTAATTTAAATCATGGTTGCTACTAGGTTTGACCTTGTTTTATTGTGGTTATCATTATGAATGGTATGTGTTGGTATTTTATTCTTCAAGTAAATGTCATTAGTATAATTAACATGAAAATTGAGTTATTTTTATTATAAATGGTTTTTCAAAGAACAGATCAACTTTTATTTCAATTATGATTGCTTGGATGACACCTAAAGCTACTGACATTTGGGGAGATTCATTTGACTTAACCTGATTGTTTAATGCCGATAACATCGAGAATGATGATACTGAACCAAACACTTGGCTAAATGAGGCATTTATCAAGGGCTATCCATTATAGTTACTTATTATACTTGAAAAGTGTAATTGCAAGACCTTTATTTTAACATAAAGTCATGCGTTTTCTTCTTTATTCATACATTTTGTTACGTTTTACACTAATGTGATTTCTTTTTCTTAATTGTAGGAAAAAGGTTCGATAAATGCATTTGGGAGTGTCAAAGACGGAGAATACAATGAAGGATAGCTCAAAGAACACTTCCATGGAGGGTACGGAAGGAGAAAAGCAAGTTTGGAGCTTAAATGTGCAAACCACGGCAAGTGTCCAGCACGACACCCTGATAGTGTTCCGGTCATAAATTTTCACTCACAACACCAATTGAGCTGATTCTTTTTGGTTTGGAAAGAGTACTGAAATAGATACAACTTTTGTGTTTTAGCAGAAGCCTGAATCTGTTGTATTCAAGATCAAAATCATAGCATAAATCAGGAATACTAGCATGTAGAGGTGTTCAGACACCCTCAGGACCATAGAAGAGAAAAATTGGAATATGGGGCTACTGCCATCCGGACACCCCATTTGGGTGTCCAGACACCTGGGATACTAAGATTCTATGATTTTGGTTATTTTTTAGCGTTTTGTGCATGGGCTATAAATACCCATTGAGCAGCTGTTTAGATGGAGTTCTCCCAGCCATTCTAGATTAGTCTTTAGGGTTTAGAATTTTTTTTTTCATTAATCTTTTTTTTTAAGATATTTTTACGAGTTTACGTAACAGTAGGTGTGATTTTTTTAGCTTTAATTATTGTTATTTGCTCTTTCAATTCTTTGAAGTATGGTATTGTATTTTTCTTATTTTTATAGAAGTTTCAAATATCATTCTTTCGTTTCATCTCGTATTTTCTTGCTTTCTTATTGATTTATATTTATGAATTCTTACAAAATGTTAGCATAGATTTATACTTGATTCATCCCATCAATGATGGGTGGATCTTTATTTGAATATTAGATGTGAATGAATCCAAGCATGTAATGTAGATCTTGTATGCTAGGGTTCTTGTTATTCTATCTGTCTTCTAATATTTTCAAAACCTTCGAAAACTTATGTAGTTGATTATATTTCCTTGAAATCACTGAGGACTACACAAGATTAGAATTTTCTTAATATTTCAAAAATATAAGAGAAGAATCTAGATTCATTTTCTGGTTTTCTTCTTCTTTTGTTTTTCAAAACATTTGAAAACATGTAACCTCGATCATATTTCGTTGCAATCCCTGATGACGTTACTTGATTACAACTTTATTTACATTTTGAAATCAAAGAAAAGAAATCTGGACCAAAGAATGCTTTCAAGATAACATCTTCCCGGTTTTATTTATCCTAAACGTGATTTTAAAACAGTGCTTTGGAATTAATGCTTTCACGATAAAATCTTCCGGTTTACTTTTCCTAAATGTGAGTTGTAAACTGAGATAAAAATCACATCTAATACGAAAATAAGGTGTTCACCCAGAGTTGTAGGTTGGATCAAGATCTTTAATTACCTTGAATGCTTGGTTTTATTGCTTTTATTCTTTTGGTTTAATTTAATTATTGTAATTTAGTTTATTTGTTTATTAGTTAGTTAAAAGAAGCCAACCTTTCCAAAACTCAAAATCTATTTTTTTTCTCTTGTTTTAAAAGAGAACAGTAGGTTAGAAGAACTTAGAAACCCTAGTGCTCATTCTCATTGTTCCTATGGATACAATCTTGGACTCACCAGGTAAAACTACACTGCACGCCCTTATACTTGGGGGTTGTTTTTAACTGCACATTTGTGAGGTGGTCAAGTTTTTGGTGCCGTTGCTGGGGAACTTTTGTAGTTTAGATTCATTAGGACGTTTAGGTTACTCTTCTACTGTTTTTTAAAAAAAATAATAAAAAAATTATCATGAACATGGATTATTTTCCTTATAATTCTAGTTCACCGTACCCCATCCACCCACTCATTGATTATTTAGGCAGTATTTATGGAATTGAATTTTGCTTAGAAACCTTTTATATGTTACCTAATTTTCATGGACTTGAACATGAGGATCCTAAAGTTCATCTATAAAATTTTGAGCCAGTCTGTTTATGTTGCACCAATGGTTATATGGATGATTCTTTTAACTATAATTTTCTTGCGTTATCATTATGTGGAATGGCAGATGATTGGTGTTGTGCTGCTATTTGCTCCATTAATATTGGGAAGAGTTATAAAATGATTTTATTGTAACTTTTCTTCCCAATTTTCAAAACTTCACCTTCCGCTTTCAAATCAACAATTTTTATTTCAAGAAGGGTGAAGCATTTTATAAAGGCTGGGAGAGATTTAAAAATCTTTTGGAAACTTTCCCAAGTCATGGATTAGAATTAGGGTACATCCTAAACACATTATACAATACTCTACCTTGTGAGTTGCACCGGACGTTTGATAAAATCTTGGATAGGGAGTTTCTTGACCTCACCTCGGAAGAGGGATTGTCATTCCTTGAATTTTTCTCTGAGTACACCAAGCCACGGGAAAGACTTAAACCCAGTTTTGAACCTTATGCATCTAAAAAACACACCGACCCTTTCTCGTATTCCTCTACCTTACCTGATGCTCATGATCCTTTGTTAGAAAGTAGAGTTTGTATGGAGCCTCATTATTTGGATATTGCATGTCCCAACCCCACTCAACTCACAAAGGGCCAGTCTAAGGAGCCCCGGGGTTATTGGTTTAGTAAACCTAACAATGCACAAGTTGAGTCACTCTATGAGCAAACTTAATATAGGGAAGAAATTAACTTAAAAGTCAATTCTAGTGCACATGAGATTTATACACATATTGAATCTACACTGGATGATACGTTTTTTGAGTATGATGTATATCCTTATGTTCGACCACTCACTAAACCGAAATTGCTGAATCTAGGGCATTTTTGTCACTTGCACAAAAAAAAAAAAAAATCCTAATTCAATAGCCTTAAACATTGAGTGGAGTAACCGTTCTGATAATGGTTGGGATAGTGAAGGGAATGGACCCTTTGACTCATTCTCACCAAACTCTAACATGTATGAGACTTTATCTATTGAAAATCTAGAGGACATGTCAACCA
>QLOD02137002.1:0-15354 GCA_003260245.2 Sideroxylon spinosum | reverse complement strand
AAAAAAAAAAAAACTACAATTACTCTTATAATTATTTTTACCTTTACTACCTCGCACCAAAAGCACCAGAACAAGCTTCTACAAATTTAATATTATATTGCAATTTAATTTCCGGAAATTTCCCCCCGTTTTGTCACTTACCTTCCAAATGAACGTAAATGGTATCTTGAATTGAATTAATATTTATTCTCACATTTTAAGTAAATGTTATTCTATTATCTTAAATTAACACTTATGACTAACAATTATTCACGAAACTTTTCACCTCATTTATCTTCGCACCAAAGGCTCACAACCAGCCTCCACATATTAACTATTATATTACAATTTAATTTTCTTAAATCGCCTCTTATTTTGTGTACACAGAGGGCTATCTGAATTGTGCATTTTGTCACCATTGAATGCTTTTGATGCATAGAGAGAACAGAAATAGCAGTTCTGGCCTGGAACTTCATCATCCGTGAAGTATGCTCTAATTAGCTTTCTTCACTCCTCTCGAACTCTAGTCGTTCTCCTGATAAAACACCTTAATGGGTGCGTAAAAGCATAGTTGTAAACTTCATACTGTACAGGCCAATACGTACTGTATCTTCTCAAAATCGATACCTAACTCGATATATTTTATACCATAACTAGGTTTCTGCCCGTGCCTGAAGGCACGGGACTCATACCAAGCCAGCCCTCTCCCACACCGAGGCCACGTCATACCTGTCAATTCAATAAGTAAATTTATATAATAGATTTGTACCGGACAATACTGGCAATACTTGAAAATATCGAATAATATCAAAAAATTTTAAATTTTTAATATTTTATCTTGAATTGTTTCAAACCTTATAAAATAAAAAATGATAAACGTAATTTTTTTATTTCCTTGTATTTCTTATCAAACTATACATATGTTTTTTATTTTGTTATTACTACTATAATATAAAAATATGGTAAATTAGTTATGTGAATCAATATTAACATTGTATTTATAATTTATATTTTATAATTATTTAAATAATATATTAGACATTTTGACTACATATAAATATTTTTCATAAATATATAATTTTATAACTGTAAAATTGAAATAATACCTACATTAGTATCAGTGCGTATATATCTTATCACGTTATGATATTTACAATTATGTATAAATGTTAAACTTCGTATTAATATATATATAAATTTTCAGCACTAATTGGTATCTATTTTTATTGGTAAACCAGTTTTTAATTTTTCAAATTTCTCACTATTTTTTTTAATTTTCTTAACTTCTCATTCCTTTTTTTTTTTTTTTTCCCAGGGTTCTGATAATTTTAAATTTTAACGGCAAGAAAAAAATATTCCCACGTTTCTATTTCACCTCTTTGATTTTTCAAATTCTAGAAAAACGTTATCTGATTTTTCAATTTTTGTTTAATTTGTCATTGAAAAAAAAAAGTAAAGAAAAAAATAAGAAAAATTACAAAATTATGAAATTTCATTTACACATAATGTGTGTCATTCCTATATTATTGTAAAATAGGGAAAATGACTTGTGAAATTTACGTGTACTGTGGTAGATATCCCAAATAATCAATCACACAATTATTGAATGCAAAAAGGCGATATATATAAGGCGAGAAAACCTACACAGGGAAACCTCAAAACTTTTACTATAATCAAACGTTGGTTACAAACTCAAAACTTTAGATAGATCGACTCTTCGACTCTATACTCCGTTGGCGTTTGCTTGAATCTTCGATTCACCAACTCCTTTAGCGAAAGCCCTCCGACTCCTCGAATGCATAATACTGACACCTCAGTAGTTTTGTTGAATCCTTGACGTGCTGAATCCTCCGCGATCACGAACCACAAATCCGAACTCCTTCGGATTAAAATCTGAAGTATTGGAAAGTTTGGCTAAGCAAGTTGAGAGAACTTTGAAACCATTTAGTACTCTCTAATGAATGTTCTCTCTTTATATTTTTAACCCTAGATACATCCCTTATATACATAGCAAGACCTGGGTCAATTAGGGTACGAAAAACAGAGCCTCGGATTGAAAAATTACACTTAGTGGGAAGGGCGCTCAAGCGGCCTTCCCACGGTCTTTAAGTAAGGCCAATTTTTGGAGGTGTTTCTCGTCTTTTTCCTGCGACTAACTGCGGTCATCCCACACCCTTCCTACGTTATTGCTCGTTTGTCTTTTTTAACTCGTTTTAAACTTCTAAAAGTATTTGGATAACTTTTCTTGAGGCATTTATATTTCTACTTGACTCAAGACTATACTGTCTTAGCCTACACTAACTCTAGTCACTATAGAACTCTTTATTTGATCATGGTATTGTCAATATACAATATAATTGCTAACAATCTCCCCATTTGGTAATTCCATGTCAAAACTTAATATAAGCAATTACAAATGAAGTCGTCCTAAACTAAGGCCTTGAAAAACAATGCAATGATCAATATGTTCAGATTATTATACCTGTTTCCTGTACACTTAAGCAAAATGATCAAGGCATCATGTGGAAAGAAACAATAAATGAAACGTTAACCGAAAAAAAAGAAATAAACATTAACTAAACATTAATTATTCTCCCCCTCAATTAACTTCTCCTCCTTTTTGACATGAATTGACAAAAAAATAAGATATGATGTATAATCTTGATCAATTCATTTCAAGTTCTATTTTCCCCAAATACAAAACTAAACACAGTTTTAAATTTTTGTTTTGACCATACATAAATAGCAATAAATAAGAATTCTAAGAGTCACCTTACTATCTATGTCATAAATTGTTCACACATATCATACCAATGGTCAAATGCCCGTGCTGTGTATGAATTGAAGTTTAAGAACAATCATGATCAATACTTTTCACATACTCGCATGAAATTTAATAAAGGCTCTTTTGGACTTCGAATTGAGCAAAGTATGCAATGTTAGCTCTTCGACTAATTTCTCCTCAATTCATTACTTTTCAACTATGCACCAGTTTTCAATTTATTTCCACCAAGTTTATTGAGAATTTCTTTTTTCAAAATTTTCTAACTTTACTTGGCTTCTTTCACATACTTATGGGTAGGTAGCCATCTTCTTATATTGTTGAACCCAGAGAGTGGTTATTTTGATAACCTGCACGTTAACAGACTAGCTGCACTCTATCCCATTGGTAGCCATTTCCAAGTGATTTTAGTTGAAATATCTTAGAGCAACCAATAGTCCAACTGAGAATTTATATACACACTTGGGTAGTGAAAAGATATTTCATAAAGTCCAAACCTCAGTGTATTTACAATAGGCACACCACTACCATTATAAGTAACAACAAAACATAGGATTCAAGTTCATCAAGTAATTCAAATTCATCACCATTATGTAGTTTAACAATTTTACTCTTATGATTTTAAAGTGTGTATGAAGTAATAGATCATGCAAGAACATCATAGAGAATAACATCACATCTAAAAAAAATTATTTTATGTTTTAAAAAATTTTAAAAAAAATCTAATCTATATAATTTCATTGAACTAGGAAAGAATGTAACAATTATGCATAGCATAGTCTATATAAACAATTATCTCTACGTATCAAGGCTCACCTCTTCAACATCTTTAGGGGTGTGAGTCATATGTAAGTTACTTTTTCTAACCCAGATAGTTCTCATTTTAGGAGGCTTGTTGGATTTTGGACCAATTGATTTTCAAAAAAAATTTCTTTTTATTCTTCTTCATTGGCCAAGGCATGTAAGATCTAGAATCAAACCATGACTCTTGGAACCTCAATGGGCCAAAAACTGTTTGACACTTGAAAATTAGGTCTCGACAAATTCCTAGTGCCAACATAGGACAAAGGTAACCCATATAACTTTTGATAGTGAGGCCTTGTGTGACTAGGTGTACCATAATGAACAGACTTATGTTGTAAGTTAGGGGGTCATACCTTGGGGGTTCTGAAAATAGGCTCTTGATTGATTACCTTTCTTGGATTGATGAGCTTTAACTATTTTTGGAACAGTTATCTTTGAAGATTGAAACTTAATTACCTTATACTTTTTCTGCTCACTTGAGGTAGCTTTAGCTTCGACCTTAACCTCTTGCTTACTAGTGTAGCCAAATCCTCTCTTATCATTTAGGCTCCTCTGCATTTCAAGAATATCATCAAGATGGAAGCAAGCTGAGTTCATCTTGGAGTGTATAGTTTGAAGCTTTATTTGGGCATCCTTCAGATCTTTATCTTTTTGCTCCAGTTTGGTCTTGAAGGCTGTTATCATTTTATCTTGAGTTTTCTTACTTAGTTCAAGACTGTCAAATTTCTATTGTAATTCTTCTAGAGCAATTTTCAGACTGTCTCTCTCTCTTTTTAACATCTTGTTCTTCACAGTCAATTTTTCATTTTGTTTGTGAAGCTTGCGGCAGTTCTAGTATAATTGTTCATATGTCTCTTCAACATCTACTTCTTCTTCTGTATTTTCTTCTACTTTAGTTTCAGAGGATTCTTCTCTCTTACTTTTAAAAGAGGATGTTTCTGCAGAATTTGTGGAGACACTAGCTCTAGTTATGAATGTAGTGAAATTCTCTAGATAATCTTCTGAAGATGAGTAGGTACTGGATTGATCATCTGAATCATCAAGAGTTGCATGAGTACCTTCTTCCTACTTTTCTTGTTTCCACAATTTTGAGCTATGTGATCATAACCCTGGCACTCGTAACACTTCACGGCCTTAGACTTGTTTTCCTTCTTTTTCGTCTCTGAAGGTTTCTCTGCTTTAGCTTTCTCATTTTTCTTCATCTTTCCTTGCTTGCTATCCTTGTTTTTGAAGAATTTTCTGATTTTCTTGGTATAAATAGCAATCTCTTTAGGAGAAGAGATTAACTCATCATCACTTGAGGAGGACTCGTCTTCCTTAACATTTTTTAGGGCAACTTTTCTGGATTTTGGTTTAATCATATTTGCTTCATATATTTGAAGTGAGTTAACTAGGTCTTCTACACGTATCGCATCAACATCCTTTGCTTCTTCAATTGTAGTCACCTTCGTCTGAAAAGTAACGGGAGGAGAGTGAAAGATCTTCTTCACAATTTTATTATTAGGAATTGGTTCTCCCAAGTTGAAACTAGAGTTGACAATATCACAAAGTTTAGCATAGAAGTGATCAAACATTTCATCCTCTGAATTCAGTTGTAATTATTTGAAGTTTTGACTTCTTCACTGTAGAATTACCTTCATATGTTAGCTCAAGAATTTTCCAAGCTTCCTTGGCTATCTCATTGCTTGTGATTCTCCTGAATTCATCTGCTGAAACTATACAGAAAATAGTACTTAAGGTTTTGTAGTTCCACTCCACACTTTCTTGCGCTACCCTAGTCCAGGTATCCATTGATTTTTCCACAGTCACATTGTCAATTGTATGATTTGGATTTACCCAACTGTTTTCAATGACTAGCCATATGTTGACATTCAGGGAAATTAGATGAGCCCTTATACGAACCTTCCAATATGCATAGTTGTGCTATCGAACCACGAAGGTCTGGTGCTTCAACCGCCTTCTGTTGGGGGATCCATTTAGCGAGTAATTAGGACCTTGTTTTTCTTTAAAAAACGTGCCCGCTTTGATACCAATTAAAATTTACGTGTACTGTATTAGATATCCCAAACAATCAATCACAAAATCATTGAATACAGAAAGAAGATATATATAAGGAGAGGAAACCCACACAGGGAAACTCAAAACTTTCACTATAATCAAACGTTGATTACAAACTCAAAACTCTCTATAGATCAACTCCTCGACTCTATACGCTATTGACGTTTGCTCGAATCCTCGATTCACCAACTACTTTAGCGAAAGCCCTCCGACTTTTCAAAGGCACAATACTAACACCTCAGTAGCTTTATTGAATCCTCAGCGATCACAAACCACAAATCCGAACTCCTTCGGATTAAACTCTGAAGTACTGGAAAGCTTGGCTAAGCAATTTGAGAGAACTTTGAAACTATTCAGAACCATCTAATGTATGTTCTCTCTCTATGTTTTTAACCCTAGATACATTCCTTATATACATAGCAAGACCTGGGTCAATTAGGGTACGAAAAACAGAACATCAGGTTGAAAAATTACACTTCGTGGGAAGGGTGCTCGAGCGGTCTTCCCGCGGCCTTTAAGTAAGGCCAATTTCTAGAGGTGTTTCTTAGTTTTTTCCTGCGACTAATTGCGGTCGTCCCACACCCTTCCTGCGTTATTGCTCATTTGGCTTTTTTCAACTCGTTGTAGACTTCTAAGAGTATTTGAATAACTTTTCTTGAAACCTTTACACTTCTATTTGACAGACTATAGTGTCTTAGCCTACACTAAATCTAGTAACTATAGAACTCTTTGTTTGATCATGGTATTACCCATATACATTATAATCCCTAGCAACTTGCATAGTTATTTGAATCTTGAAGATCATGATGTATCTTAGAGGATCCATTTAATTGAAAAGATTTGTGTTGGGTTAAAAAAAAAATGAAAAATCATTTTTGAAAGAGAAAATTTAAAAAAATATATTTTCTAACAAAAATATTTACACTTATGATTTAATAATCAACTAGATTACCCTTTTATTGTTCAAGTTTGATCTCATATTCCCTATTATATTATTAGGAAAATGTACGTATATGTTTATTTTTTTATCAATGTAAATTTAAAAAATAAGTTAATAATTGAAAATAAAAATATTTAATTTAAAAAAATCTACATTAGAATTTTATATGTTTTTTTATCAATATTATTTTCAAATAATTAGCAATTTGACTGTAATAGACTAATCTGGACTGTCCGAATTAGTACTCAAAGTTGGTGCTCCACTTTTGAGAAAAATATTATAAACAAGAATAAATAATATAAAGAACTAGTGCCAATTTAAAAATTGAAAAGGCAAAATCATTTCTATCTGTTATTAGTTACATAAATCTAAACCTTAATAAAAGTAATAAAAAGCACTCTCTCTCTTGATAATAAAAAAAAATCTTTCCTTCCAACTTTGTTGTAAAAATAATCCCAAGTTACATTAGATAACAAGTAATAAATTGATTGAATATATTTCAAATATGTAACACTACTTTGTTCATTCTCTCCCCTCCATTCAAAACAATCAACTGTAGTGCCGCTACAACGATTCCCACATTACGTTCATTGATATGTCATTCATTCCCCAAACCCATCAGAAAAAAATCACAGCTTAGTGTCTACACTAATCTCTGGAAAAAAGAATTTGAATCATAGGAATTTAGTAACGTGAGAAGTAATACTTTATTATTATTATTAAAACACATTTCGGCAGAGTAATTCTGAAAAAATTAGAAATAACTCAGGCACACAACTGACAACTTTTTATGGCACAGGCTAGGTAGGCAGCTGGTTAGAAAGCCCTCGGCACTTTAATAAGTTTAATATCACCTCTCCAAATCTCAGTAGAGCGGCAGTCTGGCCTCTCTATCAGTAAACTTCCATTAGACTAGGGTTTAATCAAGTTAACAATGAATTTCCTTAGACTCTTTTTTTTATTAGGAGAAGAAGAGGAAGAGGAGGAGAATCAACAACACTAATGAACATAGGTATTTCACTCCAAGAGGACAAATTGCAAAGTGATTACATGGAAACCCAGTAAAATAGAAAAATATAGCTCCTTCTGAGATAATTTACATATATATTTTTAGATTCAATTGCTGTCTCACTTGAGTCTTCAGACCAGCATAAGAGAAGCTGCAGCTTTTGTGTTGCTTCATAGGAACCTAAGAAACAAATACATCTCAACTTTACATGAATGCAATATATTATGATATGGCAATAGAACAGAACTAAAAAAAATTTACCATTAAATGAAGATTGAGAGATACCAAGAGGGGGGAGTTACGTATAAGAAAATTAATCACTGAAAATTTAACTGATTTTGCGTCATCTTCTTGTGCAAGATCCTCTATAGCATGCCCCTCATTCCTCAAATCAAGACCAATCCACTTTGACGTCTTAAGGCTCATCAATTGCATCATCTATTGTAGTCCCAATTTCCATGTATTAGCTAAGATCACGGGTAAGAATTAGAAGTTATGCCCTCCTAAGGAACATCCAAATAAATACAACAACATAAGCTTCACGACCAATTGAGTTCGACGGGATAAAGTAGCAAACCTTATAGAAAATGATACAGCAGTTGTCCAAAATGATTTTGGTATTGATTTCTTAGAAAAACAGTAGAAAATATGGAAAAATGAACTAAAATCTACAAAAGTTCTCCTGCAATATTGAAACCTTCAATTTTATTGGACAAACAATCAACCCAATAAAAAAGAGAAGTACCCAAAAATCCCTTCCAAGAAAAAAAAAAACAATAAAGTTGTCATTATTTGGTGACTATGCAAGAGTAGAATCCATCCAATCACAAGAAACTTATCTTAATATCGATGTAATGACTCAGAATTTTAACCCTTGCGTTGACAAATTTAATTAATATTTTAATTGGATTTGATTTGAATTTTTGAGGTATTTTTAATGTCAATTTAATTGTGCACAGATTTTGGAATTATAAATTGTGATTTTATTTTAAAAAAAATTGATCAAGATAAATTATCAATTTAATGAAATAATATTTTTTTTTAAAATTTACATTGTCATGTCTATATATATTTATTTATTTATTAAATAAACTAGTTAATGCCTGTTGAATGGGATAAATGTTGATAATGGAAAAACGTGTAATTCCTAATTCTGTTTGAATTGAAAGTGTTATAGGTGTAGGCTTGGAATCCTAACAGGAATCAACCTCCTAGAATCACGTTTGTTCATGCCGTCAGTGTATATACACACACTCACATGTTCACGCCGAGAAAAGTAACTCGATAGAGGGGGAAAAAAAAAACAAGAAGAAGAAAGAAAGAAAAGAAAAGTGGCAGCGGCTTGGTAGTGGTAGTGCATTAGTTCGAAGCATTGTTTCTCGTTTTTCTTCTAAAAATTTAATTGGGGTAGGGGTGAAGTTAAATAAAAATTAAATTTATTATGTATGATTTTATTTGGTGAATCTTTGTGATTATTTGATTTGTTGTTACATGATAAATTGCATGATTGTAGCTATCTTACGAATTAAAAAAATAAGTATAAAGTGTTGTTGATCCTGACAAATTAAATTTGAGTCGGTATAAAAACTTTAAATTTTTAAAATTTGTATTCTATTGTGGAATCTTGAATAAGGAAAAGAAAATTTTTTTAAGAATGATTTGGATTTGAATAAATAAATAAATTATTTATTTATTGATTTTTTGTGATTTTGGTTTGGGGTTAAGAAAGAAACTGGAAAGAATAACTGGTGCTGAAAGCTCTGCTAGTAGAAGACCAGGAACCCGCACAGGGTTGGGTATCTTGTCCAATAGGCTAGTAACCTACAAAGCATTGAGGGGTTGATATTTTTGGTATCATATGGCTGAGGCATAGGTTGACCGGGTAATGGTACTTAACCTAATAGTTGAGAATGTGGTTTTGTTAAAATAATTTATTTTATTTTATTTCATGCTCAAAATATTTAAATTTAAATATTTTTGATATGTGATGTATGTTGGCATGGTACGATAGAGATTCATGCTAGAACACTCATGCATGATTTATTTAATCTTTATTTTTTTCCAGTAACAGTAGATTTTTTTATATTGTACTAAGCCCCTACAACTTAAGATATTGGAGCGAGTGTGACATCGAATGAGAGTTGTGATAGGATTGCACAGGTGGCATAGATATTTTGAATAGCTCGTCACTTATATTTTAAGTAGAGAACTACACAATTATTTAGTTTCTTGATTATTTTGATTGGATTTTGATTATTGTATATGCCTCAGTTTGCAAGACTAAAGATAGAATTTTATTTTATTTTTTTTATCATCTAAGTTTGGAGGTTGTTAGTTTATTTTCATTAAATATAATTGGTTCTGATTAGTTTGGATTGATAGTTTTGGTGTTTATGGTTGTTTGTTCATACTCTCGGGTTTGTGAAAAATTCAAGGCACGATAGATTGGTATCAGAGTCTATGTTAGAATACGTAAGAATAGTAAGTACTAAGGTTTTTATGTGATAGCGTGCTTTCGTGTCTTATATGATTTTAAGAGAATTATTGGTAATCAGAATTGTATATTGACAATAATTAGTTTCTTCTTCTCCTCTTGGTTTTCATTTTTAGAGGATGCCTCCACGTATTGCTAATGTTAGTGGTAGGGACCGTGGTCAAGGCCATAGCTAAGGTCGTGGTCACAATTGCGCTCGTGGTCGAGGACGAGGAGTCCAAGCCATTGAGGAAGTACATATAATGCCTAACGTGGCTTATGATCAGGAGTCACATGTAGGAACTGGAGCGGAGGTACCACCAGGAGTGGTCAATGCACCATAGGGAGTAGAGGTCCCACCTAGTGCTAAAGTTTTACCAAAGGCTGATAACGTGCGTTAAGTAAAAGGCGAGCAGGAAAGGTTGGCTAATGCACCACAAACTATCAATGATCAGGCTAGAGTGGCTAATGTTTCTCAAGGAGGTTTAGTTAACCCCAAAGAATTCATGTGAAATATGACCACAGCTATGATGAAAATGGTCGAAGAAGTATAAAAAGATGAATCCATTTTAGCATTGACTACGTTCAAGATGATGAATCCACCAACATTTGATGGGGAGTTCCTTTCATAACGTGGGAGGATATTTAATACAATGGGGATTATTTGGGATGAGATGAAGGTATCCTACACAATATTTTGATTGACTAGAAAAGCAGGTGATTGGTGGACATTTATTGAAGACTCTCAGGATGTAAGTAAAATAACTTAAGAGAAATTCAAGGGGATGTTTAGGGAACAATTCTTTCCATGGCCAATGAGAGATGCAAAAAGGAATGAGTTCATGAATTTGATCCAAGGTACGATGACAGTCTTAGAGTATAAGTGTAAGTTCTTTACTTTTTTTAAATATGCACCAGAGATGGTTTCGACAGAGTACAATAAATACCGAAGTTTTGAAAAATGTTTGAGACCAGCCATCAGGGGCAAAGTAGTACTTGTACAGTTGAAGGACTACAAAAAGTTGACATCCCAAGCTATGATAATAGAGAAATACCTAAATGACATGAGGCAGCAGATGGATAACTGACAAGTTCAAAGTTTAGCTCTTATATTAGATAAGAGAAATAAAAAGAAACAAAGAGAATATTCAGAGTATAAGAAGAACACTACAGCTCCTACTCATTCTACAAGTGGGACAGGTTCATAAAGTTCAATTATCTGCTTCCAGTGTAAGCAACCAGAACATAAAAAATCAGAATGCCTTTAAAGTGGTGGATCAGGTAGAGTTGAGCAGAGGATTGATTCAAGGTTGTGTTATCAGTATGGGTAGCAGAGCCATGTTTAAAGAGATTGCTTACAACGATAGAGGACTTCAAATGTTGTTCAATCACAACAACCTACTTAGTCAGTTTCCTATCAACAGAGTTCTATACCACTAGGGTCATAGACCGTGCAATTGTAATTTTCGAAAACAACCTAGGGTGGATCTCAATGAGGCCAGAGAGGTGGCAAACCACCAGGTACGTAGACACTGGGTGGAGTTTTTGTATTGATACAAGTTGATGGACCCGCTGAATCGATTATGGCTAAAGGTACTTTTCTTGTTTTTACTTCTAGAACCACAGTACTTATTGATACTAGAGCATTACACTTATTCATTTTTTCATATTTTGCATTTATATTGAAATTATTTGTAGAATTGTTAGCCCTACTCGTGCGTGTTGAATGCCAATTGGGGGTTATACTATTTTGGCTCAAATTTGTAAAGGGTATGAGATCACCATAATTGATGAAATCTCTTCATCTAATCATCGTTTGCTATTCGATTTGATTATGCTAGAGATGAACAACTTTGATGTTATTCTTGGTATGGATAGTTTATCATTTTATCAAGCAATAATAGATTATGACAAAGGAAAAGTATCCTTATATACACCTGAGGGTGACTAGATACGATTCATGGGTGACCATAGGATTTTTTAGCCACGCCTAGGGAAAAAAAAAGGTTGATTTGTATAGCTTATTTGCAAACTTGGGTTTGGAAGAAGAAGTGAGCAGTGAGGTAGAGTTGCCACCAATTGTGTGTGAGTTTTCAGAGTATTTCCAAAAGACTTGATAGAGTTGCCACAAGAACGGGAAGTAAAATTCAATATTGATTTGGTTCCAGGCACGGAACCGATATTTGTGGCACCTTATCGACTTGCACTACCAGAACTTGTTGAGCTAAAGGTTTAATTTGAGGATTTGATTGGTAAGGGTTTCATTCGTCCTAGTACTTTACTGTGGGGAGCACTGACATTATTCATGACAAAGAAAGATGGCTCATTATGGATGTGCATCGATTGCCAAAAATTAAATAAGATGACAATAAAGAATAGATACCCACTATCGAGGATCGACAACTTATTTGACCAGTTTAAGGGTTCATAGTACTTTTCGAAGATTGATTTGAGATCAAGGTACCATCAGTTGAGAGTGAAGAATGAAGACATACTAAAGACCTCTTTTACGACTCGATATGAGTATTACGAGTTTTTAATGATGCCTTTCAAGTTGATAAATACCCCCATAGCTTTAATGGATTTGATGAACAGTATAATCAGCCCACACTTGGATAAATTTGTGGTAATATTTATTGATGACGTGTTAATGTATTCTCGATGCAAGGAAGAGCATGAGGAGCATTTGAGGTTAGTGCTCCAAACTTTAAGAAGGCAAAAGCTTATACCAAGTTAAGTAAGTGTAAGTTTTGGCTTGAAAAAGTGAAGTTTCTCAAGCATGTCATGTCTAGTAAAGGTGTATCAGTAGATCCATCTAAGATAGAAGTAGTTATGGATTGATCACATCCAAAGATAGTGTTTAAGATTCATAGTTTCTTGGAATTAGTTGGATATTACTAAAGGTTTGTTCAGGATTTTTCGAGGTTAGCCGCACCAATGACTAGATTGACTTGAAAAGGGGTAAAATTTGTATGGGATAAGGCTTGCGAAAATTCATTTCAAGACTTGAAGATGAGATTAACTTCGGCACCAGTATTAGTGATTCCAGAAAGATGATAGAGCCATACAGTATATTATGATGCATTTAAGGAGGGATTAGAGTGTGTGCATATGTAAGGAGGTAGGGTTGTAGCCTATAGGTCAAGAGAGTTAAAGATTCATGAAAAATTATCTAGTACATGATTTAGAGTTAGCATTATTAATTTATGCTTTGAGGAATTGGCGATATTACTTATATGAAGAGAAGTTTGAGGCATTCTTAGAACACAAGAGTTTAAAGTGTATCTTTACCCAGAAAGATTTGATTTTGAGATACAGGAGATGGATGAAATATATAGAAGATTATAACTTTGAATTGCAGTATCATCTATGGAAAGCAAATATGGTTACAGATGCCTTTAGTTGAAAGATTCGTAATGTTTTGGATAGTCTTGCAATGAGGGATTGGGATATCATTAAGGAAGTTAGAGAGTTTGATATTCACCTAAGAGAAGAAGAAGGACATGCTACTCTTTTTTCTACGGTGGCAAAACCGATGTTGGTGACTCATGTGATAGAAGCTTAAAGAATAGATGTTGAGGTTGATGTGAATAGAGTAAAAATGTTAAGTGCAGAAGGATTACTAGGTTGGACCTTTGATATAGACAATGGTTTGAGATATCAAGGTAGATTATTTGTGCTAGCATCCTTTAGGGGTAAAGTTTTGAGAGAGTTTCATCACTCTAAGCTTGCAATCCATCGAGGAACTACCACGATGTATCATGATTTGTACCGACACTTCTTTTGGGTAGAAATGAAAAAAGAGGTGGCAGAATTTGTTAGTAGGTACCTTACTTGTCAACAAGTGATGGCCGAATTTCAGAGACCGGCGGGCATGTTATAGCCACTACCAGTATCAGTGTAGAAATGGGATAATGGATTTCATTTCTGGGTTACCGAAATCACGAAGGAATCACAACACAATTTGGATAGTGGTAGATAGATTGACAAAGGTAGCTCATTTCCTACCTGTTCGTTTAACTGATTCTATAGATACTCTCGCTTGATTTTACATCAGGGAGATTGTAAGACTTCACGGAGTTCTTATTTCTATTATTTCAATTAGGGATTCTCGTTTCGTCTCTTGATTTTGGCAGGATCTCCAAGCAGCTATCGAGACTCAATTGTCACTTAGTACCGCTTCCACCCACAGACTGATGGTTAATCAGAACGGACTATTAGATTCTAAAGTGCGTACTTAGTTTTTGAGGAAATTAGGAGGATCACTTACCATAAGTGGAATTTGCCTATAACAATTGTTACTAGTCAAGTATTAGAATGGCACCTTTCGAGGCGTTATATGGTAGGCCGTGTAGATCACGGGTTTGTTGGACCGAAACTAGAGAAGCCACACTTATTAGGCCAGAGTTTGTTAAAGAGACCACTGAGAAAATCAAGATTATTCGTTAAAGACTTGAGACAACACGGAGTTACCAAAAGAGCTATGCTGATTAGATACGGAGACTATTGGAGTTTAAAGTGGGAGATCATGTGTTCTTGAAAGTCTAATCGTAAAAAATGATGTTTCGTTTTGTTCACAAAGGGAAACTTTCACCTAGATTTATCGGACCATTTAAGATTTTGGCTAGAGTTGGAGATGTGGTATACATTCTTGCCTTGCCACCATAATTATCGGGTGTACATAATGTTTTTCATGTATCTATGCTGATCCTTCACATGTTCATGATTGGACTAAGCCTGAGATTGACTTAGATGTGGCATACGAAGTGAAGCCAATGAAGATTTTAGATTCACGTGAACAAGTTTTGAGAGGAAAGATCATTCCCATAGTTAGAGTGCTATGGAAGCACCATGGTGTTGAGTCGTCGACTTGGGAACGAGAGTCAGATATGAAGAATAAGTATCCAGAATTATTCGATGATCTACGTATTTTCCAAATTTCGAGAACGAAATTTTTTTTTTAAGGATAGGATGTGATGACCCAGAATTTTAACTCTTTTGTTGGAAGATTTAATTAATATTTGAATTGGATTTGATTTAAATTTTTGTGGCATTTTTAATGTCAATTTAATTGTGTACGGATTCTGAGAATTATAAATTGTGATTTTATTTTAAAAAAAAATTAATTAAGATAAATTATTAATTTAATGAAATGATATTTTTTTTTAAAAATCACACTCTCATTTGTATATATATTTATTTATCAAATAATCTAGTTAATGTCGGTTGATTAGTATAAATGTTGACAATGGAAAAACGTTTAATTCCTAATTCTATTTGAATTGAAAGTGTAATTGGCGTAGACTTGG
>QLOD02136974.1:0-20317 GCA_003260245.2 Sideroxylon spinosum | reverse complement strand
AACATAATTAAAATTTTCAAGTATAAAATTAAATTAGTAATGCACTTTAAAAATTAATAAAAATTCAGGATGTCACATAATGTATATATATAGTTATATAGATGAGATCCTTCGGGAGGAAGAAAAGTAGATATGGGGTAGATATGACCTTCTCCGCCACTGTTTAACAATACTCATTCTCATACCCATATCGATTCTCACTATGGGTGTAAAAATATTTCCTACACCCGTACTGCTAGGTAACGAATTCCCCATTCCAATCCCCGTTTAATCGCCAAACATAATAATAATTACAAATTATATTATATATTTATCAAGTAAATATTAAAAGAATGTATAAATTAATAAATAAATATTTAAACGGGTATAGCGATCGAGAGTTCAAAGAAATCTTAAAATCTCCATACCCATCAATTCCCGTTAGTAGAATCTCTATTCCTTTTCCTAACGACAAGAGTGAAGTGAGTACTCGTTGGGTACGGTTAATTTTGACATACTTAAAGAAAAGTAAGGCTAGAGGAGACTTAGGCGGCTACATATGCATCTATGGTACTAGACTTGAGCCATGGAAAAGAAGTAAAGTGATTGATAGCCAAAAATTTAGAGTGATAGTCTGCGTAGGAATAAGGTTTGTTGTTCGAACTATCATTCACACGGTTGCTTCATCCAGATAAGGTTTCATATGATAGTCCCGTTTGGACAAGGATTCGTATTGTGGTCCCATTTAGACAAGGGTCCGAATCCTCTAAGCCAAAATTTTCCAAAATATCCTTATGTTAAACCAATTTATTATCAAGCAATCAATGTCTATTTACCACCCTAAAGCCATTTAAATCACATGAATCATCTTACTAACCGCAATGAATCAAAAATTTTACTTTACTTATAAATATAAGTTACTACATACAATATTTAAAAATTATACTTATCTCTCTTATGTTAAAATATTGTTAATGTTGACATGTTTTCAATAAAATCAACTTTCAGAACTTAATAGTCAAATTAATCAAAATTTTAGATATTTTTTTCTATGTTATCCTTCCTTTTATCACATACTCATTAGTTTTCTTTAAAAATAAAAAAATCCCTAAAAGTTTTTTGCTTTACTTATTTTTTACTTATATTTTGAGGATTTTTTTTTTAAAAAGAAAACTAACGAAAATGTGAAAAATAAAGGGATAAAATAGAGGGAAAAAAGACCCTAAAATTTGATTTTTTGTTAAATTTTAATGGTTAATTTTATCAAATTGGGATCAATATTAATAACATTTCAAAATAATGGAAACATAGGTAACTTTAAAATGTTTTAGGTAGTAAGTTTAATTATCTAAGGTTACGTTTGTTTATTTAGACTGGATGATGAGGGATAATACATCCCTGGACAATTAAGGAAGATGTGTCTTTCAATCTATATAGCTAATCCAGCAAAAAAATTGTCCCATGTTTGATGGCTGACGGGATAAAGCTGAGGAATTCATAATCTCATGCTTGATTGACAAGATATTACATATGGGATTGGGAGCAAAAAAACTAAATTATTTGTCTTACGTTCCAAATTTAAAAAAACCACACCATAGTGCATACAACATTCTTGTTTACAAATTTGCAAATATATTTGGATGCCCAAAATAGTAGCCAAATGCTATAAAAAAAAAAAAGAAAAGAAAATTAAAGTAAATCTCAGCTAGTATAAAAAATTACCAACTCCATCAAACAAAAAACAACACTGTCCTCTTTCTGGATATCGAAAATAAAACCGATCAAACAAAAAGTAAAAATTCCATTGTTGTGGTACAGGGCTTGTTCTAGGTTCAGATGAAATCTATCAAAAATTTGTCTTGAGACTATGCAGCTCTTAACACAACCCAAGAAAAGAATGTAAGATGGAGTAGGAGATTCGACCAATTGTGATACACATGCTCGATTCTCTTCTGTCTTTGTTTACATTAGAGAACCACAGCTAAATTCTTCAGCAGATGGTGAATTCTCATAATCTTTGGACAACATTGTGCCCTCATTCATCAAAGTTGCTGATCTCCTAAAATATGCTATGAAAGTTAAGAAAAAAAACACAAAAACAAACAATAAAATTACAAAACAGTTTTGTTGAATCAGGATGAAGTGGGACTAGTAGCTAATAAAGGGATCTAGAAAAAAAACAAAAAAAACAAAAAGCAACCATTGGGACTAAGGCTTGTATGCAAAATGCAAAAAAGTACCACCATCGTGGGGTACTTAAACAACATGTTTCCCATTGATATGGTAAAAACTCAATGCCTATATCTAGTAAAATATAGCTAGTTTATGAGAAGAACCATTCAATTTCACCAGCTATATAAAAAAATTTAGAGCATATAAAAGTCAATAATGCTGTGGAAGAAAATGTTTAGGGCAGCATAAGATCTATTAATCGAATGTAAAGCCAATGATGATCAGATTGGTAAATTTAATTATGATGCACTTAAATTTCTATTTTCGAGGAATGAATGAACAAACTCAAAGGCATTTACTTAGGAAATATTAATCTATATGACCTTAATTTGTTTAATAACAACCAGGTAGTATTATAAGTTGCAAGAGGATGCACTATCAACCATGAGAATGAAAATAGGTGATGGAGAATTTATGTAAGCTTCCATGTTTTCTAGAGTGAATATACTGGAGATACAAGTTTAAAAATATATCTTTTTGAGCAGCTAAAGCTACGTGAGACCTCATGGTGGTCATATTTAATTTGATATTCTTTCTTTACTGTTCAATTCTCAAAAATCATTTGAACTTGGAAACAATTTCTTAAAAAAATTTATCAATTAGACAAAACAACCTTATAAACCATATTTCAGTAAACAATCCTAGTTAAGCAGATAGTACATAACAACTTTCAAGCTTCCATACGAATGAAATAGAGATGCTAATTTATTAGTTGAACAAAAAGAATACCTCAGCAACTGCATCAAAATCAATGAGATCTAGATCTTTCCTAAGTTGAAGGTGATCTTTAAGAGGGGAACAAAACTCGCTAGGTGTAACAACCTAAAAGGTGCAAGTCAAATGAAGAAGAAACTTATAATTTTTCACAAGAAATAGTGATAGGCAAAGAAATCATATAAAGAAAGTACCATTTTTCTTATTACAGAACAATCTTCCCCTCCATTTGGAACATCTGGATGGGTTCTGTTTGGTATTTGTTGAGCTTTTTGCTAAAGCTCATCTGTAAGTTTAAGCAAGTTTGCTTCTAAAGTAATAAGCCCTTCCAGTAGATTCTTTCTTGAAGAAATTTATTGGAGGACATAATAAGACAATCCAACACAAATGACATTTAAATAAGCTCAAATATGTGCTAATTAATTAATTAATAAATTAATTAGCTACAACTTTTGAACAATTTATAACCTTTAAGAAAAATACAATAAGCAATAAGAATAACTAATTATAAAAACCAATATGGAAAAATGTGCAGGAATGCATATAGATTTACTCAAACCCTGATAAAAAAAACTATGTTAGGAATGTGAGAGGAAGGCAATCCATATCCCATTGCATTCTCTTTCTCATCTTTGGTAGCAGCCACTCTCCTAATATGTGGAATCTAGGAGCTGACCACTTCCTATTCACACATAATTCAGACTTTTTAGCTTCATGGCAACCTTAGAACATTCAAAAAACATATGACAAAGAGAGTACCTTTATAATCAGCTGCAGATGAGAAAAAAAGTTCTCTTTTAATCATATGTTATGCTCAACGAGGACTCCTGCACTTGACAAAATGAATTAACAATCGGGCTTCATCTAACAATTATTTTACGACTATCCATGTAATATTAAAAATTCAAACCATAGGTTCATGGAATTGATTCTTATATAAAGTAATCCATAATAATGTCCAACAATCTAACCATTAAAAAAAAGAATTTTAAGTTGCTGAACAGAACTAAGAACAAGGAGCTGAAGATAAAACACAAATCAATTACATCGAGAAATACTAACTAAATAGCTACAGTTAAAGAATTTGAGAAATCTCAACAATTGGACTTACAAAAGGCAAGTTAAATAAATTAGAAATCTCATATCTTCCTAGATATCGATCGGATTGTTCATAATGCTACTTTAGCAAACATAGTAATTTGTAACTCTGAAACAAAAGATTTCAATTATAATGGGAAATGCACCCACAAAACAAAACAAACAAACAAAGAAAAAGAAAAAAGAAAGGCTAGTTCGAAGGAAAAAAGATGTTTCTTAAAAAGAAGATTTCAAGTACCATTGAAAGCAAAAGTCCTTGCTTGAGCTATCCCCCATATCTCATGTCTATAAAATGAGGGCTTCAGTAACATCTCATTGTCATAAATTCTATTAGTGAGCATATCTATCATATAGGATACCAAAATATAGAAGTATAATACAAAATGGTTGAAAGTTCATAAAAATCAATAGAATGTGGCACCAAAATTTTGATCAACGCTATAGTTAAGTTATTTCATAATAAACCCCACATTTTGATCAACACTATATTTAAGCATGTCCAAAATAAGCTTTTGCCAAAATTTTGTGACAATACCCTAAGAAACCCCACATTAGCATATTAAATTTTCCAATAACAAGGTTAACACCATAGATAATTTAAAACCGTATAAAGCATCTATATAAAGCATCCAAATAAAGTTAAGACAATAATCTAAAACCAAGGAAGAAGGTCATGCATAATAAAACTCCAATTAAGCATGAGCTTAAATGGAACCAATCGGCTTTCGTAACATAAGGAAGGGGGAAGTGGCAGTCCTGCATATGACATCGAGGCATGAGTCGGTACACGTGAATGAGCAGCAAACTGAGAGAAATTCTCTCAGTTCCCATTGATGAATTGTACCAATGCTGCCTCAACCGCTTCTCGCTATGGAAATTTCTGATATTTCGAACCTGAATAACCCAATACTTGTGCAGTACAATCATCCCAAGATGTGTAAATAGCTTGCTGGCAACCAACAATCATGACATAATACTTTTGCTTGCTTGAGATTCTATGGAGAACACGATTAAGTTATAAGTCCAAGTGCATTATAAAACATTATATAAGCAGTTAGAATTACGTTCTATGTTGGTTTGGAATACAAATAAAATAACAATAAAATTAAACAAGTTCACATCAGTCTTTAAGAAAGAAAATTTAAAAAATAATGGTTAAGAGCAACTAAATTGGAATAACAAAAGGTCAAGTCCTTGGCCAACAGGTACACCATCAGTCACAGGAACCCACCAAACAATAAGTACAACCACTCATTCCAATTGTCCTCTGGTAGGCTAAAAAATAGGTCAACTCATTGGGCATCACTTATAATTAATGACATCGCTTTTAGGTATTGGGTCCTATCAAAGGGCAGTTTCATAAGTTCTCTGTTAATAATCTACCTAGCCTCTTTAGTGTCCTGATGGTACCCGATGCGAGCAATTTTTGACATAATAGCATTGGTTTCTATGAAAAAATTCTCAAAAGTCTTAGTCATGTCAACCAATCCCTGAGAGACTCCACCATTCCTACCCCACTTACGCCCAAAACTCGACCAACCCCTCCATTTGATGAGTTCCTAGTAGTAGACTGGGATGCTTCCATTAGGGTTGCTGAAGGATCACCCTCTAATGGCGGTCCTTCAATCTCATAATTTCTTTCATATCTTTCCATAGCAATCACTGCAACTGCATCAGCTGGCACTTCTGTTAGGTCTCCTATTGCCCTATGGAGTCCAAAAAGTATACACCAATCTTCATAGTAAGGGAAAGGCTTTTAGCGCATCTACTTCGAAATGGGGACTCTCTACAATACCAGATTAAATAGTAATTAATATGTGTAAACAATTAATTCACATATAAATAGTTAAAGCAACTATACCCACCCTAACATGGTTCTCCCAAACTTCATCACTATCCATCTCAATCATTTTTTCGGTGTTGTTCAATCTAAATCCACTTATCCTCAGTCTGGTAATGAGCGTATTATATATTTCTTCCATAGCTTTAACTTCGACTTGATGTGAACGGGAGCTAATAGGTTTGACCTAAGAAGGGCCTGTATACGGCGCTTCTCTACCTCTCCCAGAAACCTATGCCTAAACTGTCTATTATCATGCTGCCATTAGAAAGTAAAGAGTTCCTTCATCACCCCAATTAGGTATTCCTCTTCTCTTTCAACCAAAATCTCCTTGACTTTAAGGTGCCGAATTTGCACTTTCTTTTCAAACTTCCAGTGCTAGCCATTCCGATTTAATATGTAAGAGGATTAAATAGATTTCAAATACAATGAGACAAATAGTAGAAGTCAATTGTAACATACAAGATACCAAAAAATTACTCCTAGAGGTACATGGATTTATGCATATTACACGTGCATAAGCTTATAAAATTTACAACATATTACACGTGCATAGGTTTAACAAATTTACTAACTTATTGTATGGATGGTCCATGTTCACAATTAACGTCTTCTGATTATATTAGATATTTTGGGGTTCCCAAGATGCGTAACTCTGCTCTCTATTAGCTAACCACTTATGGTACATTTGTGCAGCTAAAGTGGCCTGCCAATCAGTCCATTGATCAGATGCCTCAACTATGGTAATATATTCGTTCCCTAAATCTGTTTGGGTCTACGTTGCATCAATTCAGCTTTATAGGATCAATGGCCATAGCTTGTCCAATAAGATTATGTAGTAGGTAATAGGCAGTAATGATCCGGACTTGGGTTCGAATGGGGAATAATGAAGGGCTGCTAAGAATCGTCCATCTCATTTTAAGTAACCCAAAACATTGTTCAATCACATTGTCGGCCGTGGAGTGCTTCATATTAAAAGATTCCTCAAGACTCGTCGAGGCAGCACATTTTTGCCGTAAGGACAAGTGATAGCGTTGGCCTTGATACGGTGGTAAAAACTCTTACCCATTAGTATATCCTGCATCAACTAAGAAGTAATGACCTGATAAATTGATACCCAATGTTTTAACCCACTGCATTTCGATAAATTTACTTTAAATTAAATTAATTAAATGTATATATTTGTATTAGTAGGCACTTTCAGTCCATTTGGTCTAGTAACAGCATCTTTAAGCACTCTAATATTAGTAGTAGACCCTTCCTATCTTGGTAAGACATATATAAATTGCATATCCAGAGAACATACCCCAACCACATTGGTTACCATATCTTATTTTCGTTTCCTATTCTTAGGCTGATCTTCAGCTCCAACACAAACCTTAAGATAGGTCCCATTTAATGCCCCAAGCAATTTTGACAGAATATAAAGTTGTTAAAGTATAAGACAATCAAATTAAGGTGACAGTTGAAAATATTACACCAATCAAATTAAGGTGACAGCATTACTAGACCTGAAATTATCACCATCTAACATCTGTTGAATTCGTATTTATTAGCTCTAGTGACTTAAGTAGGACTGCTTGAAGCCTTAGCATCCCATTTAGAATTTCATTGAAATATTTATTAATAGTTTGATCTGAACGTCCAAAATCAAATTTGACTTCTCTATTTTTCACGTGGTGGGAGATAACATATAAAAACATTGCAACTTTCTCCTCTAATGAGACACACTTGGAATGGGACACGCCAATACTTTGGAAATGCAAACATAATTGAAATACATATGTCTATCTTTGCACAATTGATTAATGCATTCTCGGTCACTATCTCACACCAACCTATTGATGTGCTCAATCTATTCCCAATACAGATTTGGTCTCCTTATCAAAGGGCCTCGTATAGGAAGTTAGCCAATACAACATGGATGAAAACCATAAACATGCCACATGCTTGCAAAATGGAAGATACAAATACTTGAATGCGTACTTAAGTGTCAATGTTCTCCATACTACCATCCACACAATTGTTATTATCTAGCTAGACATATGAAACTTGTTTAGACCACATAAATAGATGGTGTTAAGCAAAAATGAACATTAAACTGAACATATAGATAATAGATATTCTTAAGTAAACCTTGATGGCATGAAAAGTATCCCTATCCAAAAATTGATTATGCTTAGAAAGTTATTGACTAAGTCCTAAACATTCCAAAGATAAAAGTACACGCCGTAAATATTTTAATAAGAGATGTATATGAGATATTCAAGTTTGCACTATACTGAAGCAGATTATATGGCTTTAAACAAAAAATGCATGATGCATTTTGACATAGGTGCATATGTTCCTATTTCATTTCATTCTTTTGAACATTTAAACTGAATTTTGTTAAATGCTAACCAGATTTTCATAACTGTTTCTCATTCTCATTATATTTAACACTCTTAACCAATCTCTCATAATGGTTTCTCATTTTTGTTGTATTTAACACTCTTCTAAGCTGAACAAATGCAATCACGTTTTTGGCTCGGGACATCATTGTTACTAAGCAATAATTCTATACCTCAAAATTTTACAGATACAGTAGATGGTAGGATGAATCCTTTTAACTGCAGGTCGTTTCTTTGTCTAGAATCTATCTTAGGAAAGGAATCATAAGATCTTAGCAACAGACAACACATTTTAGAATATATGCTATAATGGACTGCACATTTTAACTTGAAATTTTCCTAAGATCAGAGCCATGGACATGAAATGCCCAAGATCTCAGCAATCATGAACACAAATATCACAAGTTCTGGATAGCATAAGTTTAAGATAAGCTAATAAGACAAATTTAAAACAATATCAAGGAACGATTAGGCAGGTAAAGATGAAATTTATAATTAGGTTAATTGCCTTTACATCCCTTGTACTTGGCCCATTTATACTTTTACCCCCTTAACTTCAAAAATAAGCATTAATACCCCTAGACTACACATAAAAGTGCAACAACAGATAAATCCGTGATATTTAACTGTGCATGGCTTACACGCGTATTAGGTTGAGAAGTTGGCTAAAAATATCAATTTGAAATGACTGAACTACCCTACGGAGTTCAAAAAAAAGGATGCTTGCTTGGGAATCTCTTCATTGTTTTCTTTGTTTAGCCAAAAATTCCATTCGCAAACTACGAGCTATTGTGGGATAATAAACGAAGGTCACCAATTTAACACAGAAGGAAAGAGAATGCTGTCTTCTCCCCAATCTTCTCGTTCAAGCTTTTCTAGCGCAAAAATGTTATTTTTGGTGTAGTGGCTTGCGTACGAACATCCTGGACTGAAGCAAATCTGGTCAGAAGATTTTTAGGGGTTGTGGAAGATCAAAAAGATTAGGGATAAGCTTTTTGGCATGGATAGAATTATGTAAGCATTTATGTATCAATTTTTGAAACTCTACCTATGTTGGGGTATCGTTGACATAGCCGATCCTAAGCCCGGACAAAGAAGGAGGGTTGTGAGTTAGATAACCGACAATCAGCATAATACTTAGTCAGATTTATTCATGGATTTGAGACCTAATAAAATTTCGTGGGGGCATCCCCTACTTAGCGACACATTATATCGTCTAAGTACAGTGATAAATGAGCAAGGACTGCTGCATCAGTGCCTGAGTACAGTGTTAAATAGACAAGGGCCTCACATTTTCTTGGAAGAGTGAGGGGGTAAGGTTAGTAGTCCAAAATAAAATGCTGAGATTAGGTACTTGGAACACTGGGAGCCTAACAGGAAACTTAAAGAAATGGTGGATACAATGGAAAGGAGACGTATCGTAATTGATTGCTTGCAAAAGATAATGTGGGAGGGACAGAAAGCTAAAGATATTGAGAGGATTGGGTATAAGTTATGGTATACGGGACTTAATAGATCGAGGAACAGGGTCGACATAGAGGTAAGCAAGGAGCTAAAGGAAAATATAATTAATGTAAAATTCTATGGAGATAGGATTATTGTAATTAAGTTAGTGTTAGGAGAAGACATAGCGAATGTAATTATTGCTTACGCCCCCCAGGTGGGCTTAGGAGATGGACATAATGAGAAGTTTTAGAAAGACTTGAAATGAGTGCTACTAGAAATATCCCAAGGAGAGATGGTTTTCATAAGAGGAGATTTGAACGGTCATGTGGGACGTGACATGGATGGATGCATTAGAGTACATGGGGGATATGGATACGGTGATAAACAATGAAGAAGGAAATGATATTTTAGAGTTTACAATGGCTTATGATCTAATAGTAACGAACACATTTTTTAGGAAGAGAGAGGAACATTTGGTAACTTATAAGAGTGGTTCCTTAAGGTCATTGATTGACTTCTTTTTAACTATAAAAAGAGACTGCTTGGTTTGTAAAGATTGCAAGGTTATACAGAGGGAGAGCTTGACTTCACAACATAGGTTGTTGAACATAGATGTGCAGCTCCAAAGGTGGACTAGAAAAAAGAAGTTGTACAGATGCTCAAGAACTAAATGGTAAAACTTGAATGGAGATAAGCAATTAGCATTACGGGAAAGAGTACCAAAGGAAGACATCTCGGGGGTAAATGAGAGTGGAAATAATATGTTGGATAAGGTAACAGAGTATATTAGGAGGGTAGGGAAAGAAGTCTTTGGAGAATCAAAAGAGGATGCTACGTCACAGAAAAAGGCATGGTGCTGGACCAAGGCTATCCGAGATAAGATAAGAGTTAAAAAAGAGTGTTTTAAATCTTGGCAAAATTATCGAAATGAATTTAACTTGGAAATGTATTAAGAAGCGAAAAGAGAAACCAAAAAGGCAGTTAGTGAGGCCAAGTCAAATGCATATGAGGAGCTATCTAGGCGACTCGACACTAAGGATGACGAATGAGAGATATTCAAGCCTGCTAAAGCTAGAGATAGGCGGACCACAGACGTAAACCAAGTTAAATGCACTAAGGATGAGGATCAAAATGTGTTAGTAAAGGAAGAGAAGATAAAAGAACATTGGAAGAGCTACTTCTAAATGTTATATAATGAAAATAGTTATAGTGACATACAATTGGGGCCGCTTACCACTTCTAGGGAAGAATTGAATCAAATAATCAGTAGAAAAGAAGTAAAAGAAGTACTAAAAAGGATAAAGAATGGGAAAGTGGTTGGGTCAATGGTATCCTCTATTGAGGTTTAGAGGTTCTTGGGGGAGGATGACATAAGTTGGTTCACAAACCTTTTTAATGTAGTGCTAAAGAGTAAGAAGATGCTTGATGCATAAAAAAATGTATCCTTACTCCCAGATATAAGAACAAAGGAATTCTTCAGAACTGTGTGAACTACCGCAAGATTAAATTGATGAGCCATACGATGAAATTTTGGAAAAGTTATTAAGAGAAGACTAAGAAGGACAACAAATATTTTAGAGAATCAATTTGGTTCCATGCTTGGGAGATCATCCATGGAGCCTATCTTTCTCCTGAAAAGGTTAACGGAACATTATAGAGAAGGTCAAAAAGATTTATACATGGTGGTCATTGATTTGGAAAAGGCCTATGACCGGGTTCCTAGGTAGATTCTATGGAGGGTATTGGAAAAGAAATGAGTATGTGTCGTATATATTGAGGCGAAAAAGAACATCTATGATAGAGCCGTAACATCTATACGGACGACTGGCGGAGAGACTAAAAAATTTCTTGTCACGATTAGTCTATATCAAGGCTCAGCGTTAAGCCCATACTTGTTAGTAGATGAGATGATAGAAAGAGTGAATGCTAAGTTAGATTTGTGGTAGGAAACGTTAGAGACAGAATGGTTTAGGCTAAGTTGATGCAAAATAGAATATATGAAATGCAATTTTAGCCAAAGTAGAACAACTGGTGGCATAGAAGTAACTTTGAGCGTGTAAAAGATTGTAGAGAAAGAAAACTTTAGGTATCTAAGATCTATGGTGCAACAGGATTGATAGATTGATATTGATGTATGTCATAGGTTTCAGGCCGGGTGGACCAAATGGAAGAGTGCTTCAGGGTTTTTTGTGATTGAAAAGTCTTCTTTAAGTTGAAAGAAAGATATTATAAGATAACAGTAAGACTAGCGTTGTTATATGGATCAGAGTGTTGGGCAGTAAAACATAATTATGTTTAGAAGATGGCAGTTGCGAAGATGAGAATGCTAAGATGGATGTGCGGGACCATAAAGAGAGATAGGATTAGGAACGAAGAGATTAGAGGCAAAGTAGAAATAGAACCGATTGAAGATAAAATGAGAAAAAATCATTTTAAATTGTTCGGACATGTTAAAAGGCATCCAATGGAGGCACCAATTAAAATGTGTGAAAGCATGAAGATTGCCAGGAGAGGGAGAGCGAGAGTGAGACCTAAGAGAAGTTCGAAAGAAACTATTAAACATGACTTTGACTCCATGTATCTAACGGAGGACATGACCCTAAATAGATTTGATTACCGTCATCAAATCTATATAACCCACCCCACCTAGTGGGAGAAGGAGTGGTATGGTTTGGTTTTTTGTATCAATTTTTGGGTAAAACGATTTAAGATTTTTTGCTAAAATGAATTAAGAATTTTAGTGTAAATTGTTAGATAAAAATAATTTTTGAGTCTGAAATTTCTAATTTTTGAATTTTTAGGTTTGAATTTTTGGGTTTGCATTTTTGTGATAGATGAGTTAGGTAAATTGGCATGAATGAGTCTGGGCATGAATTTTTAGCTAAAATCCTGTTAGAGTAAAATGGTTTCAAATATTTGGTTACAATTATTATATTTAACAATTGTTATACAATGAATTTGTTACGATAGATTTTTATATAAACATTTACGTTTATATTTATTGAATTTGCAGGATACATCAAGTTGTGGTTTTTTTAGATGGATTGACCCACAAATATGTGAGTGTGGAAAAGAGATGGTTCCAAATATTTTAGAGAAAATTGAGATATTGGAGAAGGATATGAAGAAGTGTAATATAAGGAAAGGGATATATAAGATTGCGTTGGTTGAAACTTGTATGGGGATTGGGCTATTGTTAATGTATCTACTTCTCCCTGGCAATGACAACTAGAGTAACAATATTATGATAGGAAGTTGTGTATTTTGATGATTGCAGTTGATTTTTTTTTTAATTTGTTATCCAAATTTTTTTGGCTAGGTACTTATGCACTCTATACATTTTTGTTGAGAAATTAGTTTAGTGGATGACTACTACAATTGTATTGGATATACAGAGTTATTATAAATGAAGAATCCTATTTCTATTATTAATGCAGTGTGTTTGGTGCCAATTGCTTTAATGTATTTTGAGTAGCCATTGTTGCACTACCAGCAACAAATGGATTGAAACTTGGTCAATGCCAAGAAAAATATAATAGCAATATTTGCTCAGACAACAACCTGCATTGCCCATTTTTTTAATAAAGACCCAACCTACATTGCTAAAAAACAGAGCCCAAAACATACCTCCAACAACTGATACCGCCAACAACTAACATTCCACCCACAACCTACATTTCATCATTTGATATGTCAGAAGTAACACAAAATAAAAAACAGTCACCGGCCAAATTAATTGGCATACCCAAATGAACATAAAATAACCAAAATTGAGGTAACTTCTAACAACCAACAATTTGCAAAAAAACTAAGCAACTATCAATATGGGCAACAATGTTATCGTAATTTCTATTTTTTCTATCCTTTACAAAAACATAGTTCAACATAGCATTTTTTTCCTTTACAAAAGAATATCAGTTGCACAAAAGAACATAGTAGGTTTTTTTTTACTGCACTCCACAAGTCACCAACATAAATGCAAAACAGTTATCAGCATTCATATAGTCAGCTTAAAATGATCGGCCGCTCAAATTCATTTCCAACCCCATCAGTCCGACCTCAAACTGGTCCAGTTGGTCTCATTGTTCTTCGCCCTAATGAATACCTTTTCCTACCACTACTTGGCAATTTGGTTAGCTACAAAAGTAAACAATGTTTACTTCAAATGTATGAAAACAAAATAAACTTAATATAATGGACAACCAACTCCGAATTTATCTAACTATGAATAAGATCTAGTTTGAGAAGCAGAGGTAACTGTTGATTGTGGAATCTAAGGAGTCGACTGTGTCTGTGCACTGCCAACCTAAGCATTCTAGAAAACACACATTTTCTGTTTCAAAATTAACTTACAAGCAAAATAAAAAATAAAAAATAAAAATAAAAAACAGATCATCAAAAGAAGCTTTCACAAACAATTTAAGACCAATATATCACTAACAAAAATAGGAACACATAATAGCTTCACAAGAAATTACAAACAGACCAAAATAGCAAAAACATATTTCATAGCAAATTGAAAACATACTCAGTACCTGAGTCGTAGTCTCTGTTTGAGAGTTATTGCCCATTGATGGCTATCCACTACAAACGTAGGCCAACACAACAAAAAATAGTTTTGCACCAATAGAATAAAAAATAATCTTCAAAATTGATAAAAAAAAATATATTAGAAATAGGCCACCAACTAACAGTCATCCAGCAGCAGATATGAGAGAAATAGTTTTTAGAAAATTTTAGGATGTAGATGGCACTTGAGGATCAATCTGTGGCATCTGCGATTCAACAAAACAAAACAAATGACATCCAATTAAATACACAATGGAATTTATTAATATATTTAAAAAAAACAGAATTACAAATCAATGAAGTTACAGTTTACCTGCTCAGTCCCTCCTACTGCTTGTGTTTTTCTTTATCTTTGACTTCTGTTGTAGACCAATCTTGCAAGACCTAATGTTGTGGCCTTTAGATAGACAACGTGTAGAAACAACAAATCTTTATTTCCTCGACACTCCGTGTAAATTTGTTGGCTCATCCGGATTTTTCTTTCTCATCTTACGTGGTCTACTAGCTTGTTTCCTCGCATAAGGAGGGGAGATCGGCTCCATTCTAGTTTGGCACAAATCATGTTCCCCAGGCACAGTATTAATCATACATTTGTAAGTGATCAAGTATGCCTCTTTTCGGTAGTCGATATGAACAAACTCCTTCGAATTTTGCTTGTGCATTTAAATGGCATTGATGGCGTGTTTGCATGGTATGCCCGTGAGGTCCCACATACTACATCCACATGTCATCTTAACCAAATCAATAGTGTATGTTGTTCTCATGCAGTTAACCTCAAATTTTAATTCATCCATAAAAAATGGGAAACAGTTTCTCACAACCACATTATTACTCTACAATTTCTCTTGAATCCGAGGACATATGTCCCCATTAAACTTTTCCATCCCTTGTCGCTTAACTTGAAACCGGCTCATTAACTTTCTCCTAATCCTTCCAATATACTGATAATGGGCTTGTCCCTAGCCTCTAGGATATAGCTATTGAAATACTCATTCATAGTATTGACGAGGATGTCAGACTTACACTTTGTGCTGAAATGGGATCGAATCCATAGTTTGGCACTAATCTTTTGCGACCACTCATGTGCCTTTTTGTCTATGCTAGCCATCTCCTTCATGTGCCTCTAGAGCTTACTCAAAGTTCATGTAGATGTTGTCTTCCAAAGGTACTCTTCGCCTTTGAATTTTTTTTGAAACAGTTGCATATCTGTGCCTTAAACAAAATACTACTTTTCATAGCTAGCTATCCAGACAAGGTCAGAGAAGGCAACCCTCAGGTATGATGAAGTCTCAATCGATCTTTCCCCATGCTCAGTAGTGGGCATCAACCAGGCGAATGGGGCTTCCTGCTCCTTCTCTTTATCTAATATAATACACTAGCCCATATTTTCAGCACTACCAATATCATCAAGAAGTAATTCCAAAAACCAAGTCCATGAGTCTTTATTCTCGGCCTTAAAAACTGCGATTACAAGTGGGAACATGTTCTCGTTTCCTCTCTAGCAAATGCACTGAGTAGCTGCCCTGCATAAACCCCTTTCAAAAAGCATCCATCCAACCCAATTATAAGCCTACAGCCATTCAAGAACCTATAACATTGTATGTGGATTATACAATATAACAAGGGCTGTATAATCTTTAAGCCTGGCATACTGTTGCCTAATGTCACCCTTGATTGTCTTTCGCTTTTTTTTTAGCTCTATACACTTGATGTTTACTTACATCTACCAACAAATCCCTATTAACCTCATTTTTGAAAGCCTCAATTCCGATTGTAGGATTATCTCTAAGCTTCTCCAAATACTTGTTAAAGAGATACCTCGAGTTTACAAAATGGTTATTGTAGGACCTCCTGCAGTTGTTTTTCGATTGTAGTGACTTAATTTGAAATGTTCTCTCACCTTGCATAGGTGAAGCATGGATACGGAATCCACACTCCATCTTGTAAATGCCTGTCACTCTGACAGCTTCGTTTTTTTATTAACTTTAGGTTATAGCCTTGTCTCACTAGCCACTCTCTTAATGCCTTCCTAAACACGTAAATATTTTTAAATCTAATACCAACCCTTAAATTAGGGTTGGCCATGTTAACATCCTCATTGAACTCTGGAAAATGGACTCTATCCTCCTCACTATCTGAGCTTTTGGGGAAGTTCAATTCATTGTCTGTGTTAGGGTTAGATAACCACTCTTCCTCCTGTCCAGTTCCCTTCCCAGCTTACTATTGTGGTCCTGTTTCAGCATGAGTCTCATTATTATTTTTTTCACAGAAAATATTATCAACGGAATCATTTTCTACTTCTTCTCTTCACCAACTAAGGTTGTTACTCTTAGTTGAGTCGTCATCATTACTAATATCTTCAGCAACTTCATACTCCTCATCATTAAAAGCTACCCCTCATTCACACCACTCCCATCATTTGGAGGAATCTCCTCAGCTACATGAGTCCCCATATTCTACACTTCACTTTCTATTTTACTCTCAGTAGATGGCCTGAGGCCTTCTATGGCCAAGGTGCCAACCCTTTCAAGACTTCACCATCCTACAACACAATCTGCAATGGCACATGATGCTTTACATTGTAAATCACCATAACAGTTAAAGCCTGCTAACAACTACACATTGCTAGAACATTCTTGTTAGATGAAATCTCTCTTAACCCCTCAATCAATTCCATACCAGGTATCCTATAATACATTCTACTAGTACGTGGATGCCTTTTATCCTAAAATAAAGACTATAAATCAATAAAACTTAAAAGTTCTAGATCAAACCACTCTAAATACTCAACTGTGCTTCCGCTGTAGATGGTCCCCTGAGGAGTTTGCTCAAAAAACCCACCATGATGCAGCTCAAGTGTCTTCAAATTAGCCAGCCTACACGTAGCAAAACAAATACTAGCAAAAAAAAGTAATTTTAGTCTCCCAAAATCAAATATTCAAATTTGTAATAAAATTAATTAATTTTATACTATATAAGACAAATTTGACTTCAATACAGAAGGTACCCAAAGGGGCCCATGTGTTGGTTATGTGTCTCCTACCAGGAAACCTTAATGGACAATACATTTTTTAGCCAAAGACAAACGATGCACATATAAGGAAATATTATATAGTACTTTTCTCTTACATGTGATACATTAACGAACATTTATCTCATGGTTCGAGATGGTAGATCAGACATAGTGGTGCTCGCTCGCTGCCAAGGTGCTTCAAGGTTGTAGATGATTGCTATTTGGGTGCTTTGTGGTTAGAGACGGTGGATTGTTGCTCCAAATCCATCTCGGATTTGAATGTAAAAGCACCTAAGGCTTTTCGGAGGGGGGAAGGGGATACACTTGATGTCAAAGACGTTGAAGTAGTAGAGTTGGGTGAATATGGGTCCTGAGTTAGGGATCGTTTCGATTTATTTATAAAATGGAAAAAAATGACTTTTTACAACTTAATGTAACAACGTCTGTTGTTTTACTTTTATGTATAGTACATTTTTAAAGTTAAGGGGGTAAAAGTGTAATTGGGCCCAAGTACAGGGGGTGTAAAGATAAATAACTCTTTATATTTTTATATCAGTCACATTAAAAAGAAGTATTTATGTATTTGATATATAAATAAGTCTGTATTTTTTAAATTTATTTTAGAAAAATCTATTCAAGCCACAAATTGAAAGTTTTGATTCTTAAAATTCCTAAAATCAATAACAAAAAGAAATGAGAAAGAAATAATAGATATTTTTGATTCATTGAATTTATTGGTTCATAGAGTTTAGGTAATCTAACTATTTGTTTAGTTCTAAGCACCATTTCAAGAACATGGATATAAGCTGAAAATTAAGGTTTGGAACCCAAAATACCCATTAAAAAAAAAAAAAACTAAAAGAATTCAAGTTTGCTGAAAAGCAATTTTAAGGGTTCTATAGTTCACATAGAATACCCAACACTTGTTATTTGAAAGTTCTTTCAATCTTTCTGCACTTGAATGCTTAAAGCATATTTGAAACAAAATATTTTGGTTTCTCTTTAATTGAGTGTACAAATAAATTAAAAAAATAAAAAGAAATAAACTGACCTAGCAAATTCTAAACAAGGAAAATTAGGAAATAAATTGATCTCCCCAATTCTAATAAGGAATCAAAGTAATAAAGTGATTTGCACAAATGATAATGGAATTGAAAGGTATCCTTATACCGCCTAAAAGAAAAACAAAAAAAAAAAAAAAAAAGACAACAAATATCTAAATAATGATGCCGACAAGAACAAGTAACATAAATCTCATTATCATTTCTACGAATATATAAATAGCATAATTTCCCAAGACCAAACGAAATAGAACAGATTTGAAGCATACCTGAAAACTGGTGTGTTCAAACAACCGATTTGATCTATCAAATTAGCCTAGACCATACAAAAACGAAGAGATCTTTTTTCAACCTAGGTCGATAAGGCATCATTGGAAAATAAAAGAAAACATAAATCATCAAATTAGAACTCAAAACTAAATAGAGTTCTTGAGAACAGAAGGAAAAATTAAAGAAACTGCTATTAGGAAACAATTACTAGTAGCGTTGCTTCGATGCCTCAGGACTTTGCTCATTAAAGGTTCATTTTAGTTTATATAAACAGATTAAAGCTTGGTAGGTAGGAGGATCAAAGACGAGTTTGGTCGGCTAATATATTCTCTAATGAAAACAGGTGCTTTTCGGCGCTGATGGGAGAACCCTGTTGATGGGAAAAGATGATTCAATCTGAGATGCAGAGAGAAACTTGGTAGGTAGGAGGATTGAAGACAAGTCTACTTAGCGAATATATTCTCTAATGAAAATAAGTGCTTTTGGCGCTGATGGGAGAACCATGGGGGAGAAGATGATTCAGTTGATGTAGAGAAAAGTGCATAATGGCAAAAAGAGACATTGAGCTTTGTTTGAAAATCACGTGCTGAGGGTAAAATTGTAACTTACCCCATTATCCAAGCTTCCCCAACTACCAAACCCATAGACCCCCCTGGATACCATATCTTGCAAAACTTCAGATAAATCATCCGTCGGAATGATACACCCTGTACTTCAGTTTGCAAATCAAACACCACCTTTGTGGGCTCTACGGATGCTGTATCCTTATCTGGTGTTCACATCCCTCAAACAAACGAGGCCTAAATGTTAAGGGGAGGTATGTGTAATTCACGTTAAAAATATTGAATGATGGATGGATTACTCGTTGTTTGATGGATATGGGTACTGAATTTGAAGTGACAATACCCAGTATGATTTTTTTTTAAGGTAAAAAAAACAAAAATATTTTATTGATTTATGTGATTATTAGGGGTGGCAAAGTGAACCATACCCATTAAACTGCCCAATTAAATCTATAGCATATGGGTTTGGGTCTTGTTATTTTATTAGTTGGGTTGTTATTAGATCTCTTATAAAACACCCATTTATAAATGGATGCAATTGGTTGTTAAATAGAACCTGTTAAAACCTATTTAATTCGCTTTGCTCGTATATAGGCGAAGTTTAAATTTGTCGTTAGTAGAAATAAAATTACAGTTTAGGGACTGTTTGGCAGCTATTTGGTTTTTAGTTTTTGCTTTTATATTTTTTTAGGAAAATTGAACGTGTAAATTTATTTGGCAAATTTGTTTTTAGCTTTCAATTTTTAAAAAAGTGAAAACTGCTTTCAAAAATTTTTAAAATAATAAAAATATAGAAATTGTGTTTTCTCAAGTTGTCGTTTTTTTACATAAATATTACCACTTACAATCATTAACCACCACTACCGTCCATTGGTTGCCACCAACATCCGATCATCATCTCCTACCGTCTCCACTATCCTTATTGTCAAATATATTATTTAGTATAAAAATATTTTATTAAAATATAAAAATATATTAATATATTAAATTAACAACATATTATTTTTATTTATATAAAATTATATCAAATATATTAATTAACTAAATTATATTAATTTATAATTGAATTTAATTAGTTAAATTAATATAAAAACAATTTATTAAATTGTTTTTGACAAATAATATGATTAATGATAGTTAAT
>QLOD02136960.1:0-20322 GCA_003260245.2 Sideroxylon spinosum | reverse complement strand
CGCTTCTAATGGGACGAAGGCCCAGGAAAATTATTACACCGTTGGATGACAAAGATTGTATAGTGTAAGACAACTTGTGACCCAGGGGCGTTGTTATGCCCATACAGCCCTTAAATTTTGAATCGGATATAACTTTTGCTACGTGACTCTATTTTTTTATGTAATATGTCTCTGGATAGCTTGTAATAAGATGAATTCCTTGAAAAATTATTACATGATTGAGTGATGTAGATAGTAGAGTGGAAGACTACTTGGAGACCTAGGGTCGTCGTCATGCCCGCGCAGTTGTTAAATCTTAAATCGGCCATAACTTTATCTATGTAAGTCTGTTTTCGTATTATAATATATTTTCGGAAAGCTTGTAATGGGAGGAAGACCCAGGAAAATTGTTACTCCATTGGATGATATAGATTGTACAGCGTAAGACTACTTGCGACCCAGGGTCGTCGTTCTGCCCACGCGGTCCTTGAATTTTGAATCGGACATAACTTTTGCTACGTAGCCCTATTTTTTTTTTTACAATAATATGTCTCTGGGTAGCTTCTAATAAGAAGAATGGCCGCAAAAATTGTTACATCATTGGGTGATGTAGATAGCATAGTGGAAGACTACTTGGAGACCTAGGGTCGTTGTGCTGCCCATGCGATCGTTAAATCTTAAATCGGCCAGAACGTTTCTGACGTAAATCTGCTGCGATATTATAACATGTTTTTGGAACGCTTGTAATGGGACGAAGGCCCAAGGAAATTATTACACCAATGGATGATATAGATTGTAAAGCGTAAGACTACTTGCGACCAAGGGGCGTCGTTATACCAACACGGCCCTCAAATTTTGAATCGGATATAACTTTTGCTTCGTAACTCTATTTTCTTACAATAATATATTTCTGGATAGCTTGTAATAAGACGAATGCCCAGAAAAATTATTACATCACGGGGCGATGTAGATAGCATAGTGGAAGACTACTTGGAGACCTAGGGTCGTCGTTAGGCCCACGTTGTCGTTAAATTTTAAATCGGCTTGAACTTTTCCTACGTAAATCTTTTGTGATATTATAACATGTTTTCAGAATGCTTGTAATGGGACGAAGGCCCAGGGAAATTATTACAACATTGGATGATGTAGATTATACAGCGTAAGACTACTTGCGGCCCAGGGGCGTCGTTATGCCAACGCGGTCCTTAAATTTTGAATCGGACATAACTTTTGCTTCGTAACTCTATTTTTCTTACAATAATATATTTCTGGATAGCTTGTAATAAGACGAATGCCCAGAAAAATTATTACATCATTGGGCGATGTAGATAGCATAGTGGAAGACTACTTGGAGACCTAGGGTCGTCGTTAGGCCCACGCGGTCGTTAAATCTTACATCGGCCTGAACTTTTCCTACGTAAATCTGTTGTGATATTATAACATGTTTTCGGAACTCTTGTAATGGGATGAAGGCCCAGGGAAATTGTTACAGCATTGGATGATATAGATTGTACAGTGTAAGACTACTAGCGGCCCAGGGGCGTCGTTATGCCAACGTGGTCCTTTAATTTTGAATCGGACATAACTTCTGCTTCGTAACTCTATTTTTTTTACAATAATATATTTCTGGATAGCTTGTAATAAGACGAATGCCCTGAAAAATTATTAAATCACAGGGCAATGTAGATAGCGTAGTGAAAGACTACTTGGAGACCTAGGGTCGTCGTTAGGCCCATGCGGTTGTTAAATCTTACATCGGCATGAACTTTTCCTACGTAAATCTGAGGCGATATTATAACATGTTTTCGGAACGCTTGTAATGGGACGAAGGCCCAGGGAAATTATTACAACATTGGATGATGTAGATTATACAGCGTAAGACTACTTGCGGCCCAGGGGCGTCGTTATGCCAACGCGGTCCTTAAATTTTGAATCGGGCATATCTTTTGCTTCGTAACTCTATTTTTTTTACAATAATATATTTCTGGATAGCTTGTAATAAGACGAATGCCCTAAAAAATTATTACATCACTGGGCGATGCAGATAGCATAATGGAAGACTACTTGGAGACCTAGGGTCGTCGTTAGGCCCACGTGGTCGTTAAATCTTAAATTGGCCTGAACTTTTCTTACGTAAATCTGTTGCGATATTATAACATGTTTTCGGAACGTTTGTAATGGGATGAACGCCCAGGGAAATTATTACACCATTGGATGATGTAGATTGTACAGCGTAAGGCTACTTGCGACCCAGGGGCGTCGTTATCCCAACACGGTCCTTAAATTTTGAATCGGCCACAACTTTTGCTTCATAAGTCTATTTTTTCTACAATAATATGTTTCCGGATAGCTTGTAATAAGACAAAGGCCCTGAAAATTTGTTACATCATTGGGTGATGAAGCTAGCAGAGCGGAAGACTACTTGGAAACCTAGGGTCGTCAATACCCCCGTGCGGTCGGTAAATATTAAATCGGCTATAACTTGTGATACATAACTCTCTTTTTTGGTTATTATATGTTTCTGGAAAGCTTGTAATGAGACGAAGGCCCTGGAAAATTATTACATCAATGGGTGATGTAGATAGCATAGCAGAAGACTTCTTGGACGCCTGGGGTCATCGTTATGCCAGCGCAGCCGTTAAATCTTAAACCGGCCAACAGTTTTTCTATGTAACTCTGTTTCCATATTATAACATATTTCCGGAATGCTTGTAATGGGACGAAGGCCTAAGAAAATTATTACACCGTTGGATGACAAAGATTGTATAGCGTAAAAAAACTTGCGACCCAAGGGCGTCGTTAGGCGCACGCGGTGCGTAACTCCATTTTTTTATGTAACATGTTCCTGGATAGCTTGTAATAAGATGAATGCCTTGAAAAATTATTACATGATTGGGTGATGCAGATAGCAGAGTGGAAGACTACTTGGAGACCTAGGGTCGTCAATATCCCCGCGCGGTCGGTAAATATTAAATCGGCCATAACTTTTGATACGTAACTCTATTTTTTTATTATTATATGTTTCTGGAAAGCTTGTAGTGAGACGAAGGCCCTGGAAAATTATTACATCATTGGGTGATGTAGATCGCATAGCAGAAGACTTCTTGGACACCTAGGGTCGTCGTTATACCAGCACGGCCGTTAAATCTTAAATCGACCAACACTTTTTCTACGTAACTCTGTTTTCTTATTATAACATGTTTCCGGAACACTTCTAATGGGATGAAGGCCCAGGAAAATTATTACACCGTTGGATGACAAAGATTGTATAGCGTAAGACAACTTGCGACCAGGGGCATTGTTATGCCCAAGCGGCCGTTAAATTTTGAATCGGATATAACTTTTGCTATGTAACTCCATTTTTTTAAGTAATATGTTTCCGGATAGCTTGTAATAAGATGAATGCCTTGAAAAATTATTACATGATTGGGTGATGTAGATAGCAGAGTGGAAGACTACATGGAGACCTAAGGTCGTCGTCATGCCCGTGCTGTTGTTAAATCTTAAATCGGCCATAAATTTATCTACGTAACTCCGTTTTTGTATTATAATATATTTTCAAAAAGCTTGTTATGGGACGAAGGCCCAGGAGAATTGTTACACCATTGGATGATATAGATTGTACAGCGTAAGACTACTTGCGACCCAGCGTCGTCGTTATGCCCACGCGGTCCTTGAATTTTGAATCGGACATAACTATTGCTACGTAGCCCTATTGTTTTTACAATATTATGTTTCTGGGTAGCTTATAATAAGAAGAATGCCCTCAAAAATTTTTACATCATTGGGTGATGTAGATAGCATAGCGGAAGACTACTTGGAGACCTAGGGTCGTCGTGCTACCCATGCGATCGTTAAATCTTTAATCGGCCAGAACTTTTCCTACATAAATCTGTTGCGATATTATAACATGTTTTCAGAATGCTTGTAATGGGATGAAAGCCCAGGGAAATTATTACACCATTAGATGATATAGATTGTACAGCGTAAGTCTACTTGCGACCCAAGGGCGTCGTTATGCCGACGCGGTCCTTAAATTTTGAATCGGACATAACTTTTGCTTCGTAACTCTATTTTTTTTACAATAATATGTTTCTGGATAGCTTCTAATTAGACGAATGCCCTGAAAAGTTTTTACATCATTGGGCGATGTAGATAGCATAGCAAAAGACTTCTTGGACTCCTAGGGTCGTCGTTATGTCAGCGCAGTCTTTAAATCTTAAATCGACCAAAACGTTTTCTACGTAACTCTGTTTCCTTATTATTACATGTTTTTGTTTTACGCTTGAAATGGGACGAAGGCCCAGGAAAATTATTACACCGTTGGATGACAAAGATTGTATAGCGTAAAACAACTTGCGACCCAAGGGCGTCGTTAGGCCCACGCGGTCCTTAAATTTTAAATCGGTCATAACTTTTGCTACGTAACTCCATTTTTTTATGTAACATGTTCCTGGATAGCTTGTAATAAGATGAATGCCTTGAAAAATTATTACATGATTGGGTGATGTAGATAGCAGAGTGGAAGACTACTTGGAGACCTAGGGTCGTCAATATCCCCGCGCGGTCGGTAAATCTTAAATCGGCCATAACTTTTCCTATATAACTCTGTTTCCATATTATAACATGTTTTTGAAACACTTGTATTGGGACGAAGTCCCAGGGAAGTTATTACACCATTGGATGACATCGATTGTACAGCGTAAGACTACTTACGACCCAGGGGCATCGTTATGCTCACGCGGTGTTTAAATTTTGCATCGGACATAATTTTTGCTATGTAACTTTATTTGTTTAACAATAATATGTTTCTGGATGGCTTGTAATTGGACGAATGCCTTCAAAAATTAATACATCATTGGGTGATGTAGATAGCATAGTGGAAGACTACTTGGAGACCTAGGGTCGTTAATATCCGCGCGCGGTCGGTAAATATTAAATCGACCATAACTTTTGATCAGTAACTCTATATTTTTATTATTATATGCCTCTGGAAAGCTTGTAATGAGATGAAGGCCCTGAAAAGTTATTACATCATTGGGTGATGTAGATAGCATAGCAAAAGACTTCTTGAACTCCTAGGGTCCTCGTTATGCCAGAGCGGTCGTTAAATCTTAAATCGACCAAAAATTTTTCTACGTAACTCTGTTTCCTTATTATAACATGTTTCCAGAACGCTTAAAATGGGACGAAGGCCCAGGAAAATTATTGCACCATTGGATGACAAAGATTGTATTGCGTAAGACAACTTGCAACCCAGGGGCGTCGTTATGCCCACGCGGTCCTTATATTTTGAATCAGACATAACTTTTGTTACGTAACTCTATTTTTTTATGTAATATGTTCCTGGATAGCTTGTAAAAAGACGAATGCCTTGAAAAATTGTTACATGATTCGGTGATGTGGATAGCAGTGTGGAAGACTACTTGCAGAGCTAGGGTCGTCTTTATGCCCGCGCTGTCGTTAAATCTTAAATCGGCCATTACTTTATCAACGTAATTCCGTTCCGTATTAAAATATAATTTCGGAAAGCTTGTAATGGGATGAAGGCCCAAAAAAATTGTTACATAATTGGATGATATAGATTGTACAGTGTAAGGCTACTTACGACTCGGGGGCGTCGTTATGCACACGCGGTCCTTAAATTTTGAATCGAACATAACTTTTGCTACATAACTCTATTTTTTTTTTACAATGGTATGTTTCTGGATAGCTTGTAATAAGACGAAGGTCCTGAAAAATTATTACGTCATTGGGTGATGAAGATAGCGTAGTGGAAGACTGCTTGGAGACCTAGGGTCGTCAATATCCCCGCGCGGTCGGTAAATATTAAATCGGCCATAATTTTTGATACGTAACTCTATTTCGATATTATAACATGATTTCGGAACGCTTGTAATGCGACTAAGGCCCAAGGAAATCATTACACCATTGGATGATATAGATTGTATAGCGTAAGACAACTTACGACCCAGGGGCATCGTTATGACAACGCGGTCCTTAAATTTTGAATCGGACATAACTTTTGCCTCGTAACTCTATTTTTTCTACAATAATATGTTTCTGGATAGCTTGTAATAAGACAAAGGTCCTGAAAAATTATTACATCATCGGGTGATGAAGATAGCATAGTGGAAGACTACTTGAAGGGCTAGGGTCGTCAATATCCCCGCGCGGTCGGTTAATATTAAATTGGCCATAACTTTTGATACGTAACTCTGTAGATAGCCTAGCAGAAGACTTCTTGGACACCTAGGGTCGTCGTCGCGGCCGTTAAATCTTAAATCGACCAGCACTTTTTCTACATTACTATGTTTCCGTATTATAACATGTTTCCGGAACGCTTGTAATGGGACGAAGGCCCAGGAAAATTATTACACTGTTGGATGACAAAGATTGTATAGCATAAGATAACTTGCGGCCAAGGGCCGTCGTTATGCCCACGCGGTCCTTAAATTTGAATCAGACATAACTTTTGCTACGTAACTCCATTTTTCTATGTAATATGTTCCTGGATAGCTTGTAATAAGACGAATGCCCTTAAACATTATTACATCAGTGGGCGATGTAGATAGCGTAGTGGAAGACTACTTGGAGACCTAGGGTCGTCGTTAGGCCCACGTGGTCGATAAATCTTACATCGGCCTGAACTTTTCATATGTAAATCTGTTGCGATATTATAACATGTTTTCGGAACGTTTGTAATGGGACGAAGGCCCAGGGAAATTATTACACCTTTGGATGATATAGATTGTACAGCGTAAGGCTACTTGCGATCCAGGGGCGTCGTTATGCCAACGCGATCCTTAAATTTTGAATCGGCCATAACTTTTGCTTCGTAAGTCTATTTTTTCTTCAATAATATGTTTCCAGATAGCTTGCAATAAGACGAAGGCCCTGAAAAATTGTTACATCATTGGGTGATGAAGATAGCATAGTGGAAGACTACTTGGAAACCTAGGGTCGTCAATATCCCCGTGCGGTCGGTAAATATTAAATCGGTCATAACTTTTGATACATAACTCTGTTTTTTTGTTATTGTATGTTTCTGGAAAGCTTGTAATGAGGCGAAGGCCCTGGAAAATTATTACATCATTGGGTGATGTAGATAGCAGTGGAAGACTTCTTGGACGCCTGGGGTCATCGTTATGCCAGCGCGGCCGTTAAATCTTAAACCGACCAACAGTTTTTCTACGTAACTCTGTTTCCTTATTATAACATGTTTCCGGAATGCTTGTAATGGGACGAAGGCCCAAGAAAATTATTACACCGTTGGATGACAAAGATTGTATAGCGTAAAACAACTTGCGACCCAAGGGCGTCGTTAGGCCCACGCGGTCCTTAAATTTTAAATCGGTCATAACTTTTGCTACGTAACTCCATTTTTTTATGTAACATGTTCCTGGATAGCTTGTAATAAGATGAATGCCTTGAAAAATTATTACATGATTGGGTGATGTAGATAGCAGAGTGGAAGACTACTTGGAGACATAGGGTCGTCAATATCCCCGCGCGGTCGGTAAATATTAAATCGGCCATAACTTTTGATACGTAACACTATTTTTTTATTATTATATGTTTCTGGAAAGCTTGTAGTGAGACGAAGGCCCTAGAAAATTATTACATCATTGGGTGATGTAGATAGCATAGCGGAAGACTTCTAGGACACCTAGGGTCGTCGTTATACCAGCACGGCCGTTAAATCTTACATCGACCAACACTTTTTCTACGTAACTCTGTTTCTTTATTATAACATGTTTTCGGAACGCTTCTAATGGGACGAAGGCCCAGGAAAATTATTACACCGTTGGATGACAAAGATTGTATAGCGTAAGACAACTTGCGACCCAGGGGCGTTGTTATGCCCACGCGGTCGTTAAATTTTGAATCGGATATAACTTTTGCTACGTAACTCCATTTTTTTATGTAATATGTTTCCGAATAGCTTGTAATAAGATGAATGCCTCGAAAAATAATTACATGATTGGGTGATGTAGATAGTAGAGTGGAAGACTACTTGGAGACCTAGGGTCGTTGTCATGCCCGCGCAGTCGTTAAATCTTAAATCGACCATAAATTTATCTACGTAACTCCATTTTTGTATTATAATATATTTTCGAAAAGCTTGTTATGGGGCGAAGGCCCAGGAAAATTGTTACACCATTGGATGATATAGATTAAACAGCGTAAGACTACTTGCGACCCAGTGTCGTCGTTATGCCCATGCGGTACTTGAATTTTGAAACGGACATAACTATTGCTACGTAGCCCTATTTTTTTTACAATAATATGTTTCTGGGTAGCTTATAATAAGAAGAATGCCCTCAAAATTTTTTACATCATTGGGTGATGTGGATAGCATAGCGGAAGACTACTTGGAGACCTAGGGTCGTCGTGCTACCCATGCGATCGTTAAATCTTAAATCGGCCAGAACTTTTCCTATGTAAATCTGTTGCGATATTGTAACATGTTTTCAGAACGCTTGTAATGGGATGAAAGCCCTAGAAAATTATTACACCATTGGATGATATAGATTATACGGCGTAAGTCTACTTGCGGCCCAAGGGCGTCGTTATGCCAACGCTGTCCTTAAATTTTGAATCGGACATAACTTTTGCTTCGTAACTCTATTTTTTTTTCAATAACATGTTTCTGGATAGCTTGTAATTAGACAAATGCCCTGAAAAATTATTACATCATTAGGCGATGTAGATAGCGTAGTGGAAGACTACTTGGAGACCTAGGGTCGTCGTTAGGTCCACGCGGTCGTTAAATCTTAAATCGGCCAGAACTTTTCCCACGTAACTCTGTTTCAATATTAAAACCTGTTTTCGGAACGTTTGTAATGGGACGAAGGCCCTGGAAAATTATTACACCATTGGATGATATAGATTGTACAGCGTAAGACTACTTGCGACCCAGGGTTGTCGTTATGCCAACACGGTCCTCAAATTTTGAATCGGCCGTAACTTTTGCTTCGTAACTCTATTTTTTCTACAATAATATGTTTCCGGATAGCTTGTAATAAGACGAAGACCCTAAAAAATTGTTACATCATTGGGAGATGAAGATAGCATAGGGGAAGACTACTTAGAGACCTAGGGTCGTCAATATCCCCATGCGGTCGGAAAACATTAAATCGGCCATAACTTTTGATACGTAACTCTATTTCTTTATTATTATATGTTTCTGGAAAGCTTGTAATGAGACGAAGGCCCTGGAAAGTTATTACATCATTGGGTGGTGTAGATAGCATAGCAGAAGACTTCTTGGACACCTAGGGTCGTCGTTCTGCCAGTGCGGCCGTTAAATCTTAAATTGGCCAACACTTTTTCTACGTAACTCTGTTTCCTTATTATAACGTGTTTCCGGAATGCTTGTAATGGGTCGAAGACCCAAGAAAAATATTACACCGTTGGATGACAAAGATTGCATAGCGTAAAACAACTTACGACCCAAGGGTGTCGTTATACCCACGCGGTCCTTAAATTTTGAATCGGATATAACTTTTGCTACGTAACTCCATTTTTTTATGTAATATTTCCCTGGATAGCTTGTAATAAGACGAATGCCCTAAAAAATTATCACATGATTGGGTGATGTAGAGAGCAGAGTGGAAGACTACTTGGAGACCTAGGGTCGTCGTTATGCCCGCACTGTCGTTAAAGCTTAAATCGGCCATAACATTATCTACGTAACTCCATTTTCGTGTTATAATATATTTTCGAAGAGCTTGTAATGGGACGGAGGCCAAGGAAAATTTTTAGACAATTGGATGATATAGATTGTATAGCGTAAGACTACTTGCGATCCAGGGTCGTTTTACCCACGCGGTCATTAAATTTTGAATCGGACATAACTTTTGCTACGTAACTCTATTTTTTTTTCCAATAATACGTTTCTGGATGGCTTGTAATAAGATGAATGGCCCGAAAAATCATTACATCATTGGGTGATGTAGATAGCATAGTGGAAGATTGCTTGGAGACCTAGGGTCGTCGTTAGGCCCGCGTGGTCGTTAAATCATAAATAAGCCAGAACTTTTCCTATGTAACTCTGTTTTGATATTATAACATGCTTTCGGAACGCTTTTAATGGGACGAAGGCCCGGGGAAATTATTACACCATTAGATGATATATTGTGCACAGCGTAAGACAATAACATGGTTTTGGATAGCTTGTAATAAGATGAATGCTCTTGAAAATTATTACATCACTGGGTGATGCAGATAGCATAGTCGAAGACTACTTGGAGACCTCGGGACATCGTTGGCCCACGCAGTCGTTAAATCTTAAATCGGCAGGAACTTTTCCTACGTAAATCTGTCTCGATATTATAACATGTTTTCGGAACGCTTGTAATGGGACGAAGGCCCAGGGAAATTATTACATCATTGGATGATATAGATTGTACAGGGTAAGACTACTTGCGACCCAGGGGCGTCGTTATGCCAACGTGGTCCTTAAATTTTGAATCGGACATAACTTTTGCTTCGTAACTTTATATTTTTTACAATAATTTGTTTCTGGATAGCTTGTAATCAGAGAAATACCCAAAACATTATTACATCATTGAGTGATGTAGATAGCATAGTGGAAGACTACTTGGAGTCCTAGGGTCGTTATGCCCGCGCTGTCGTTAAATCTTAAATCGGCCATAACTTTATCTATTAACTCCATTTTCGTGTTATAATATATATTTGGAGAGCTTGTAATGGGACGAAGGCCCAGGAAAAATGTTAGACAAATGGATGATCTAGATTGTATAGTGTAAGACAACTTGCGACCGAGGGGCGTCGTTATGCCCACGCGGTCCTTAAATTTTGAATCGGACATAACTTGTGCTACGTAACTCTATTTTTTTACAATAATATGTTTCTGGATAGCTTGTAATAAGACAAATGCCCTGAAAAATTATAACATCATTGGGTGATGTAGATAGCATAGTGGAAGACTAATTGGAGACCTAGGATCGTCGTGCTGCCCAAGCGGTCGTTAAATCTTAAATCGGCCATAACTTTTCCTACGTAACTCTGTTTCCATATTATAACATGTTTTCGAAATTCTTGTAAAGGGACGAAGGCCCAGGGAAATTATTACACCATTGGATGGCATCGATTGTACAGCGTAAGACTACTTACGACCCAGGCGCGTCGTTATGCCCACGCGGTCCTTAAATTTTACATCGGACATAATTTTTGCTACGTAACTCTATTTGTTTAACAATAATATGTTTCTAGATAGCTTATAATAAGACAAATGCCCTAAAAAATTATTACATCATTGGGTGATGTAGATAGCATAGTGGAAGACTACTTGGAGACCTAGGGTCGTTAATATCCCTGCGCGGTCGGTAAATATTAAATCGACCATAACTTTTGATCAGTAACTCTATTTTTTTATTGTTATATGTCTCTGGAAAGATTGTAATGAGACGAAGGTCCTGAAAAGTTATTACATCATTGGGTGATGTAGATAGCATAGCATAAGACTTCTTAGACTCCTAGGGTCATCGTTATGCCAGCGCAGTCGTTAAATCTTAAATCGACCAAAACTTTTTCTGCGTAACTCTGTTTCCTTATTATTACATGTTTCCAGAATGCTTGAAATGGGACAAAGGCCCCGGAAAATTATTACACCGTTGGATGACAAAGATTATATAGCATAAGACAACTTGCGACCCAGGGGCGTCGTTATGCCCACGCGGTCCTTAAATTTTGAATCGGACATAACTTTTATTACGTAACTCCATTTTTTTATGTCATATGTTCTTGGTTAGCTTGTAAAAAGAAGAATGCCCTGAAAAATTATTTCATAATTGGGTGATGTAGATAGCAGTGTGGAAGACTACTTGGAGACCTAGGGTTTTCTTTACTCCTGCACAGTCGTTAAATCTTAAATCAAACATAACTTTATCTACGTAATTCAGTTTCCGTATTATAATATAATTTCGGAAAGCTTGTAATGGGAAGAAGGTCTAGGGAAATTGTTAGACAAATGGATGATATAGATTGTATAGCGTAAGACAACTTGCAACCGAGGGGAGTCGTTATGCTTACGCGGTCCTTAAATTTTGAATCGGACATAACTTATGCTACGTAACTCTATTTTTTTTACAATAATAAGTTTCTGGATAGCTTGTAATAAGACAAATGCCCAGAAAAATTATATCATTGGGTGATGTATATAGCATAGTGGAAGACTAATTGGAGACCTAGGGTCATCGTGCTGCCCACGCGGTCGTTAAATCTTAAATCAGCCATAACTTTTCCTACGTAACTCTGTTTCCATATTATAACCTATTTTCGAAACGCTTGTAATGGGACGAAGGCCCAGGGAAATTATTACACCATTGGATGACATCGATTGTACAGCGTACGACTACTTACGACCCAGGGGCATCGTTATGCCCACGCGGTCCTTAAATTTTGCATCGGACATAATTTTTGCTACGTAACTCTATTTGTTTAACAATAATATGTTTCTGGATAGCTTATAACAAGAAGAATGCCCTAAAAAATTAATACATCATTGGGTGATGTAGATAGCATAGTGGAAGACTACTTGGAGACCTAGGGTCGTTAATATCCGCGCGCGGTCGGTAAATATTAAATCGACCATAAATTTTGATCAGTAACTCTATATTTTTATTATTATATGCCTCTAGAATGCTTGTAATGAGACGAAGGCCCTAAAAAGTTATTACATCATTGGGTGATGTAGATAGTGTAGCAAAAGACTTCTTGCACTCCTAGGGTCGTCGTTATACCAGCGCGGTCGTTAAATCTTAAATCGACCAAAAATTTTTCTATGTAACTCTGTTTGCTTATTATAACATGTTTTCGGAACGCTTAAAATGGGACGAAGGCCCAGAAAAATTATTACACCGTTGGATGACAAAGATTGTATAGCGTAAGACAACTTGCGACCCAGGGGCGTCGTTATGCCCACGCGGTCCTTAAATTTTGAATCGGACATAACTTTTATTACGTAACTCCATTTTTTTATGTAATATGTTCCTGGATAGCTTGTAAAAAGTGGAATGCCCTGAAAAATTATTACATGATTGGGTGATGTAGATAGCAGTGTGGAAGACTACTTGGAGACCTAGGGTCATCTTTATGCCAGCGCAGTCATTAAATCTTAAATCGGACATAACTTTATCTACGTAACTCCGTTCCGTATTATAATATAATTTCAGAAAGCTTGGAATGGGATGAAGGCCCAGGAAAATTGTTACAGAATTGGATGATATAGATTGTTCAGTGTAAGACTACTTGTGACTTGGGGGCGTCGTTATGCACACGCGGTCCTTAAATTTTGAATCGAACATAACTTTTGCTACGTAACTCCATTTTTTTTTTACAACGGTATGTTTCTGGATAGCTTGTAATAAGACGAAGGTCCTGAAAAATTATTACGTCATTGGGTGATGAAGATAGCGTAGTGGAAGACTGCTTGGAGACCTAGGGTCGTCAATATCCCCGCGCGGTCGGTAAATATTAAATCGGCCATAACTTTTGATACGTAACTCTGTTTCGAAATTATAACATGATTTCGGAACGCTTGTAATGCGACTAAGGTCCAGGGAAATCATTACACCATTAGATGACATAGATTGTACAACGTAAGACTACTTGCGACCCAGGGGCATCGTTATGCCAACGCGGTCCTTAAATTTTGAATCGGACATAAATTTTGCCTCGTAACTCCATTTTTTCTACAATAATATGTTTCCGGATAGCTTGTAATAAGACAAAGGCCCTGAAAAATTATTACATCATCGGGTGATGAAGATAGCATAGTGGAAGACTATTTGAAGAGCTAGGGTCGTCAATATCCCCGCGCGGTCGGTTAATATTAAATTGGCCAAAATGTTTGGTACATAACTCTGTAGATAGCCTAGCAGAAGACTGCTTGGACACCTAGGGTCGTCGTTATGCCAACGCGGCCGTTAAATCTTAAATCGACCAATACTTTTTCTACATTACTCTGTTTCCTTATTGTAAGATGTTTCCAGAACGCTTGTAATGGGATGAAGGCCCAGGAAAATTACTACACCATTGGATGACAAAGATTGTATAGCGTAAGATAACTTACGACCAAGGGGCGTCGTTATGCCAACGCGGTCCTTAAATTTTTAATCGGACATAACTTTTGCTACGTAACTCCATTTTTCTATGTAATATGTTCCTGGATAGCTTGTAATAAGACGAATGCCCTGAAAAAATATTACATGATTGGGTGATGTAGATAGCAGAGTGGAACACTACTTGGAGACCTAGGGCCGTCGTTATGCTCGCACAGTCGTAAAAATCTTAAATCGGCCAGAACCTTATCTACGTAACCCCGTTTTCATATTATAATACATTTTCAAAAAGCTTGTAATGGGACGAAGGCCCAGGGAAATTATTACACCATTGGATGATATAGATTGTACAGCGTAAGACTACTTGCGACCCAGGGGGGTCGTTATGCCAACGCGGTCCTCAAATTTTGAATCGGCCATAACTTTTGCTTCGTAACTCTTTTTTTTCTACAATAATATGTTTCCGGATAGCTTGTAATAAGACGAAGGCCCTGAAAAATTGTTACATCATTGGGTGATGAAGATAGCATAGGGGAAGACTACTTGGAGACCTAGGGTCGTCAATATCCCCATGCGGTCGAAAAACATTAAATCGGCCATAACTTTTGATACGTAACTCTATTTCTTTATTATTATATGTTTCTGGAAAGCTTGTAATGAGACGAAGGCCCTGGAAAGTTATTACATCATTGGGTGGTGTAGATAGCATAGCAGAAGACTTCTTGGACACCTAGGGTCGTCGTTCTGCCAGTGCGGCCGTTAAATCTTAAATTGGCCAACACTTTTTCTACGTAACTCTGTTTCCTTATTATAATATGTTTCCGGAACGCTTGTAATGGGTCGAATGCCCAAGAAAATTATTACACCGTTGGATGACAAAGATTGTATAGCGTAAAACAACTTACGACCAAAGGGCGTCGTTATACCCACGCGGTCCTTAAATTTTGAATCGGACATAACTTTTGTTACGTAACTCCATTTTTTTATGTAATATTTCCCTGGATAGCTTGTAATAAGACGAATGCCCTGAAAAATTATCACATGATTGGGTGATGTAGAGAGCAGAGTGGAAGACTACTTGGAGACCTAGGGTCGTCGTTACGCCCGCATTGTCGTTAAAGCTTAAATTGGCCATAACATTATCTACGTAACTCCATTTTCGTGTTATAATATATTTTCGGAGAGCTTGTAATGGGACGGAGGCCCAGGAAAATTGTTAGACAATTGGATGATATAGATTGTACAGCGTAAGACTACTTGCGACCCAGGGTCGTTTTGCCCACGCGGTCATTAAATTTTAAATCGGACATAACTTTTGCTACGTTACTCTATTTTTTTTACAATAACATGGTTTTGGATAGCTTGTAATAAGACGAATGCTCTTGAAAATTATTACATCACTGGGTGATGCAGATAGCATAGTCGAAGACTACTTGGAGACCTCAGGACGTCGTTAGGCCCACGCGGTCGTTAAATCTTAAATCGGCCAGAACTTTTCCTACGTAAATCTGTTTCGATATTATAACATGTTTTCGGAATGCTTGTAATGGGACGAAGGCCCAGGGAAATTATTACATCATTGGATGATATAGATTGTACAACGTAAGACTACTTGCGACCCAGGGGCGTCGTTATGCCAATGTGGTCCTTAAATTTTGAATCGGACATAACTTTTGCTTCGTAACTTTATATTTTTTACAATAATATGTTTCTGTATAGCTTGTAATTAGAGAAATTCCCTAAAACATTATTACATCATTGAGTGATGTAGATAGCAGAGTGGAAGACTACTTGGAGTCCTAGGGTCGTCGTTATGCCCGCGCTGTCGTTAAATCTTAAATCGGCCACAACTTTACCTATTAACTCCATTTTCGTGTTATAATATATTTTCGGAGAACTTGTAATGGGACGAAGGCCCAGGAAAATTTTTAGACAATTGGATGATATAGATTGTACAGCGTAAGACTACTTGCGACCAAGGGCCGTCGTTATGCCCACGCGGTCATTAAATTTTTAATCGGACATAACTTTTGCTACGTAACTCTAATCTTTTTACAATAACGTGTTTCTGGATAGCTTGTAATAAGACGAATGCTCTAAAAAATTATTACATCATTGGGTGAAGTTGTTAGCATAGTGGAAGACTACTTGGAGACCTAGTGACGTCGTTAGGCCCACGCGGTCGTTAAATCTTAAATCCGCTGAAACTTTTCCTACGTAAATCTGTTTCGATATTATAACATGTTTTCGGAATGCTTATAATGGGACGAACGCCCAGGAAAATTGTTAGACAATTGGATGATATAGATTGTACAGTGTAAGACTGCTTGCGACCCAGGGTCGTCGTTATGCCCACGCGATCCTTAAATTTTGAATCGGACATAACTTTTGCTACGTAACTCTATTTTTTTTTTCCAATAATACATTTCTTGATGGCTTGTAATAAGACGAATGGCCTGAAAAATCATTACATCATTGGGTGATGTAGATAGCATAGTGGAAGACTACTTCGAGACCTAGGGTCGTCGTTAGGCCCGCGTGGTCGTTAAATCGTAAATAAGCCAGAACTTTTCCTACGTAACTCTGTTTTGATATTATAACATGCTTTCGGAACGCTTTTAATGGGACGATGGCCCGGGAAAATTATTACACCATTAGCTGATATATATTGTACAGAGTAAGACTACTTGCGACCCAGGGTCTTCGTTATGCCAACGCGGTCCTTAAATTTTCAATCGGACATAACTTTTGCTTCATAACTCTATTTTTTTTACAATAATATGTTTCTGGATAGCTTTTAATAAGACGAAGGCCCTGAAAATCATTGGGTGATGAAGACAGCATAGTGGAAGACTACTTCGACACCTAGGGCCGTCAATATCCCTCCGCGGTCTGTAAATATTAAATCCGCCATAACTTTTGATACGTAACTCTGTTTTTTATTATTATATGTTTCTGGAAAGTTGTAATGAGACGAAGGCCATGAAAAATTATCACATCATTAGGTGATGTAGATAGCGTAGCTGAAGACTTCCTGGACACCTAGGGTCGTCGTTATGCAAGCGCGGCCGTTAATTCTTAAATCGACCATAACTTTTTCTACGTAACTCTGTTTCCGTATTATAATACATTTCCGAAACGCTTGAAATGTGACAAAGGCCCAGAAAAATTATTACACCACTGGATGACATGGATTGTATAGCGTAACACAACTTGCGACCTAGGGGCGTTGTTATGCCCACGCGGTCCTTAAAGTTTTTAATCAGACATAACATTTGCTACGTAACTCCATTTTTTTATGTAATATTTTTCCGGATAGCTTGTAATAAGACGAATGCCCTGAAAAATTATTACATGATTGGGTGATGTAGATAGCAGAGTGGAAGACTACTTAGAGACCTAAGGTCGTCGTTATGCCCGCACAGTCGTTAAATCTTAAATCGGCCATAACTTTATCTACGTAACTCCGCATTTGAATTATAATATATTTTCAGAAAGCTTGTAATGGGAAGAAGGTCCAGGGAAATTGTTAGACAAATGGATGATATAGATTGTATAGTGTAAGATAACTTGCAACCGAGGGGCGTCGTTATGCCCACGCGGTCCTTAAATTTTGAATCGGACATAACTTTCGCTACGTAACTCCATTTTTTTTACAATAATATGTTTCTGGATAGCTTGTAATAAGACAAATGCCCTGAAAAATTTTTACATCATTAGGTGATGTAGATAGCATAGTGCAAGACTAATTGGAGACCTAGGGTCGTTGTGCTGTCCACGCGGTCGTTAAATCTTAAATCAGCCATAACTTTTCCTACATAACTCTGTTTCCATATTATAACAAGTTTTCGAAATGCTTGTAATGAGACGAAGGCTCAGGGAAATTATTACACCATTGGATGACATCGATTGTACAGCGTAGGACAACTTTCGACCCAGGCGCGTCGTTATGCCCACGCGGTCCTTAAATTTTGCATCGGACATAATTTTTGCTACGTAACTCTATTTGTTTAACAATAATATTTTTCTGGATAGCTTATAATAAGACGAATGCCCTAAAAAATTATTACATCATTGGGTGATGTAGATAGCATAGTGGAAGACTACTTGGAGACCTAGGGTCGTTAATATCCTCACGCGGTCGGTAAATATTAAATCGACCATAACTTTTGATCAGTAACTCTATTTTATTATTATTATATGTCTCTGGAAAGCTTGTAATGAGACGAAGGCCCTGAAAAGTTATTACATCATTGGGTGAAGTAGATAGCATAGCAAAAGACTTCTTGGACTCCTAGGGTCGTCGTTATGCCAGCGCAGTCGTTAAATGTTAAATCAACCAAAACTTTTTCTACGTAACTCTATTTCCTTATTATTACATGTTTCCGAAACGCTTGAAATGGGACGAAGGCCCAGGAAGATTATTACACCGTTGGATGACAAAGATTGTATAGCGTAAGACAACTTGCGACCCAGGGGCGTCGTTATGCCCATGCGGTCCTTAAATTTTAAATCGGACATAACTTTTATTACGTAACTATATTTTTTTATGTAATATGTTCCTGGATAGCTTGTAAAAAGAGGAATGCCCTGAAAAATTATTTCATGATTGGGTGATGTAGATAGCAGTGTGGAAGACTACTTGGAGACCTAGGGTCGTCTTTATGCCTGCGCAGTCGTTAAATCTTAAATCAAGCATAACTTTATCTACGTATTTCCGTTTCCGTATTATAATATAATTTTGGAAAGCTTGTAATGGGAAGAAGGTCTAGGGAAATTGTTAGACAAATGGATGCTATAGATTGTATAGTGTAAGACAACTTGCGACCGAGGGGCGTCGTTATGCCCATGCGGTCCTTAAATTTTGAATCGGACATAACTTATACTACGTAACTCTATTTTTTTTACAATAATAAGTTTCTGGATAGCTTGTAATAAGACAAATGCCCTGAAAAATTATAACATCATTGGGTGATGTAGATAGCGTAGTGGAAGACTAATTGGAGACCTAGGGTCGTCGTGCTGCCCACGCGGTCATTAAATCTTAAATCGGCCATAACTTTTCCTACGTAACTCTGTTTCCATATTATAACATGTTTTCGAAACGCTTGTAATGGGACAAAGGCCTAGGAAAATTATTACACCATTGGATGACATCAATTGTACAGCGTAAGACTACTTACGACCCAGGGGCATCGTTATGCCCACGCGGCCCTTAAATTTTGCATCGGACATAATTTTTGCTACGTAACTCTATTTGTTTAACAATAATATGTTTTTGGATAGCTTATAATAAGACGAATGCCCTCAAAAATTAATACATCATTGGGTGATGTAGATAGTATAGTGGAAGACTACTTGGAGAGCTAGGATCCTTAATATCCGCGCGCGGTCGGTAAATATTAAATCGACCATAACTTTTGATCAGTAACTCTATTTTTTTATTATTATATGCCTCTGGAAAGCTTGTAATGAGACAAAGGCCCTGAAAAGTTATTACATCATTGGGTGATGTAGATAGCATAACAAAAGACTTCTTGAACTCCTAGGGTCGTCGTTATGCCAGAGCGGTCGTTAAATCTTAAATCGACCAAAAATTTTTCTACGTAACTCTGTTTCCTTATTATAACATGTTTTCGGAATGCTTAAAATGGGACGAAGGCCCAGGAAAATTATTGCACCGTTGGATGACAAAGATTGTATAGCGTAAGATAACTAGAGACCCAGGGGCGTCGTTATGCCCACGCAGTCCTTAAATTTTGAATCAGACATAACTTTTATTACGTAACTCCATTTTTTTATGTAATATATTCCTGGATAGCTTGTAAAAAGTGGAATGCCCTGAAAAATTATTACATGATTGGGTGATGTAGATAGCAGTGTGGAAGACTACTTGGAGACCTAGGGTCGTCTTTATGCCAGCGCAGTCGTTAAATCCTAATTCGGACCTAACTTTATCTGCGTAATTCCGTTCCGTATTAAAATATAATTTCGGAAAGCTTGTAATGGGTTGAAGGCCCAAGAAAATTGTTACAGAATTGGATGATATAGATTGTACAGTGTAAGGCTACTTGCGACTCGGGGGCGTCGTTATGCACACGCGGTCCTTAACTTTTGAATCGAACATAACTTTTGCAACGTAACTCTATTTTTTTTACAACGGTATGTTTCTGGATAAACTCCGCCTATGTTAGGGTATCCTTGATATAGCCGGTCCCAAGCCCGGGTAAAGGAGGAGGGTTGTGCGTTAGGT